>APFE031730791.1:123933-181611 GCA_000404065.3 Pinus taeda | reverse complement strand
AGAAGCAACCAAAAGAAAAACAGAGCATCACCACCATGAGAAGGAGCAACAGGTTACAAGGCAAAATGAGGGCCACAAAGAACAAAGAGTCATTCTTTATTGACTTGGGCACACCTGAGAAGGTTGCTACAAGACTTGACTTTGAGAAAAGCCCTTCACATGAGGAGCAGGTTGAGACTATTCCTCCACGTGAGGAAAGTCCTTTTGAACATGAACTTGAGTCTGAGCATGAACCTGAATCTGAGCATGAGCCTAGTCCAAAGAGGTCACCAGAGATTGACCCAGATCAGCAGAGATTATATAACTACTTGGAGACATTAGAACAAGTTGTTGTTGGTCCAAGCACTGTTTTACCTCTTGAACAACAGGTTCAATCACTGAAGCAAGAAATATTTGAGCTGGAGGTACTGAATCGCCACATCAAGCAGGAAAATGAAAAACTGAAGGAAAGGAGCAATGTGGACAAGATGGTTCATGATAATATAATGCTTCATATGGGTCTTTTGCAAAAAGAAAACAAAAAGCTAAAGAAGAAATGCAGGAGGCTAAACAGAGATTTGATCAATTTAAGATTCAGATGCTTGATGAAAAGACCAAGAGTTGATATTTCTATACGGAGGAAGAGGAGAAGATTAGATGTCTTAGCAGAGGCATCTCAGCAGGTGGATTAAACGATATCTTCATTGCATGAGGACATGCAATACCCTCGTAGTGGGGTTATGTAGAGCCTCTAACTTGCACCTATTTATCCATCATTACCTATAGCTTTTCCTCACTTATCCCTCTCTTTTGCCCTATTTTCCTCATAAACTTACCCAGATCATTACATTTGATGTCTTTAAGCATGATTGGTTGACTTTGCTAAATGTTTGACTGTTTGTCTAGATTTTTGACATATGCACAGAGTTTCCGCAGCTGTCTAGCAATTCCGCAGCCATTCAGCAATTCCGCAGCCTTTTCATTGATATCCATGTTCCACGTGTCATTTTGAGAAACGAATCACATGGGCACGTGGGAATGAAGGTGTTGAAAGTTCCTGTGCTATTGGCTTGGTCAGCAACGCCACGCATACCTCCGGTCAATGAGGATCCAACTTCGGTCAACAAAGCCAGCTCAAACGGTGCTGCGTGAGCTGAAAGGATACGTCACTCCAGATGGCAACTCTTCCACTCTACGCAGGTCATGGGAGACAGGATCCAACCTTGGATTCAACCTCCATAACGACCGTACCTTCCAGATCACCCACGGACCTATTGACGTGTTGCTGAACCATTTAATTTACATGCTGTTAGTTAATTTTCAGTGTCTTGTTTTACGCAGTAGGCAGTTGTTTACTTGCTTATAAAATCCAGCGTCTACGCACGCTTGAATATTAGTCTTTAGTTGTTTCATTCATGTCTTTGCTACGCTTTTAGTGAGCACAGAAACTCTGTTTTGAAGCTGTTGTTTCAGCACTTTTTGACTGTAATTTTTGCATTATGAATTAATAGAAGACTGCTGTTTGACTCCTTTAGGTAGCTGAATTTTCTTTGGGCTTTGTGGATGGAGGGCCCCCGTTCATAACAGCCTTTGTACAGTAATTTACTTTTATATTTTTACCATTCACTTGCTTTGAATTCAGCAATTTTCCTTTTCTTTAACACATGTACATATTTGATTTAATTCCATTGTCATTTCATTTCCAGCATTTACTTTAAATTGATCAGGACTGTCTTTTGCAGGTGTTAGCCTGGGATTGTGTGTCTTTGTGTATTTTCTTTATCTCTAATAGTATTTTCAGTTGTCATGTTCATAAGTTGCTGCCTTTACTCTGTTTTCCTAGTTGATTTCTAGTTTAGTTTCCCAAGTTGTATGCTAACATATTGATGGTCTCTTTATCATAAGCTGTTCATCTTTAAGAGATTAGAATACTGATAACTTACAGCTTGTTTGAGTACTTTTTAGACTTATCTCTAACTACTTCTTAATCGTGTTTCACATAGTACTATATGTTGGAAGCAGAGAGTTAGGAAGAGTTAAACATTATAACTGGTCTTTAAAGTAGTTTTTCTTATCTTTTTATTGCAGCAGCATGAGTAGTGACTAGTGCTATTAGAAAGTGGGTTTTCCCATTTTGCTTTCAGTTTCATTTCAAGTTATTTATTTCAAGATTTTTCCTTTGCAAATTTAGAAGGTAGTTAGAAACCACCAATAACACACACTCACTCATTTAGAAATCACCTTACACACACTATCACCCATCTGTTTATAAATCTCCATTCCATCTTAGGAAGATAAATTGATCACAAACAACACCCCAAATGATAAAAAGCTTTAAGAGGTTGCCTAAGTACATATAGTACACCTTCACTTCATCATCTTACGAGCCCCGGGTTGACAATTAATGAAATCAATTTAGAAACACTAAATTGACCAAACACTTGGTCATTGACAGGAAGATTTTCAATCCTCCCATCAAGTGATTGAAGATGGTATGTGTGAGGGCCAAGCTTCTTGTGAACCCATATCACACTATGAGGTTCCGCTATCGGAACCTGGTGGTATCTTGAAAGACCATTAGGTGAAGACAACATTCCTGCTCCAGACACTGCTTGTAACATAGGTTCCGATGATTACACAGAGTAGTTGTTTTTATTCTGGGTGTGGTTCGAGTTTTGGAAATCAATGCATAAGAGGATTTCCATAGATTTATTACATACAAAACTTAAATCAGAAGCCCATGTAACATAACAAACTTTGTAAGTGATCCGAGCATCCAACAACTTAGTCATTTCTTTCTATATAAGGGGTTTAAGCAACAGATTTATTTTACCCATTTTTTGTTGCAATGGATTGAATCCTTCTTTTATTTGACACCCGTGTTGGATTATACGTGTGTCATATGTACTCAAGTCATCATATGCCCACATGGACACATCCCATTACTATTTCAACAAGTGGAAAAAAACTTGTTGCTCTTGGGGTGTGTAGCGTGTATCAGGACTAACGAACTTCGGATCGTGATCTATTCCCAGGTTGATCTGTTCATTCCTCATGGTGGAACTATGGGTTTTGTTTTTTCTTTCCCCTTGAAATCAATTCTACAATTCATAGAGACTACTGAGAGAAACCACATCCTTGGGGATGACGTTGCATTTCTTGCCATTAGCTGCAGCTTGCAGGGACTAATCTTGCTCATCTTCATCAACTGATGTGTCCTTGAAGGAATCAACGATGTCCATTAAGTGCAGTATATGTTGATCATCATGAAAAGTGCGTATATTAGTTATGTTATCATGGATAAAAGGTTTATACAAAATTTCAACAGCAAATCTATCCCTAAGCGGTGACATGCTAGGACCTGCATTTGCTAAGGAATCAGCAACCAGATTATGCATTCTTGACACATCAATGATATTGAATGCTTGGAAGTTAGAGATTATTCACCATACCTCTTGCTGGTAAATTTTGAGATGAGGTGATAAATAGTGTATGGTGTTACGTAACTATTGTATCACAACATTGAGGTTAATGGACCTTTTCAAGCAAATCAAGATCACGTTTTTCCTGTGCTTTGGGTCAATCAAGACACACCCAGCTCCAAATCCATCCTGTGTCTTTGATCCGTCAATGTAGATGGTTTGCAGCTCATCTGTACACTGACCGTTCGATGCACTTGTACTACTGCTACTACTACTTCTATTTCTACTAGTGTTAGAATGCATTGTACAAGTTTCATTTCCATCAGTTGGGCAAGGAAGGATACCCAATTCCATGGCTTGTGTGGTTGGAGTTAGTTTTGCAAGATAACACCCCAGTGTTGTTTCCAAGAGACAGTTACCGAACATGAGCTCCACAAAGGCCAACAGTTCTTTCTTGCCATTGATGGGAGTGACATTGTATCTCATGTATCTCTTGGATAACACCTGGATTTGATTTATTTTTCCCTTATATGAAAGCCACAAGTGTGACCATTCTGTAGAAAGGTATCCATTCAGATTGCTAGACCACTCTCTACTGAGTAGTAAGCCATATGCTTCTGGTAGGTCCACAATAACAATGTTTATGCACTAGTGAATTCGGCTGTCATGAGTTAGTCGGATGATCACATCCTGAAATTCACCAATGGATGGCATGCATGTCCAATCAAGTTGGATGATTTGCGTGGATGTCTTGCTCCACTGCGCATTGATATTTTTGGCAACGGAGAGTGGCATGGCATTGGCTGCCGCACTAGAATCAACCAAACCATTTTTAACATTACAATTAAAGATTTCAAATGAAAGCAGGAATGGAGGGAAAAAAGAGTTTTCTTCTTCCATCCAAAGTATGTTTAGCATAGTTGAGAGTGATTCAGGAGGTGTGCTCGCTCCCTTACCAGTAGAGGTTGTGCTGTCTTTATATGTTTGCCCCAGTGCACATAATAGAATATCCCGCTGACTCTAAATCTTAGCCAACTTGAATAAACTGATGTTTGCATGAGTTTTGTTCATGTATTCAATGATATCGTAATCTAGAGTGGGTAGGGTCACTAAGATGTCCAGGGTGAGATTCGTGTTTGTGTTTTTCGGAGAAGTGTTTTGCAGTTTTCTTCTCATGGATGTACTCTTATCTGCCATTATCTTCCAAGGCTTTCTTTTTGTTTTTTTATTTTGGACAACTAGCGGGTCAACCTTCCTCAATAGTTCAAACCTTTGTTGGATTTCCCCAACTGTAGGGGGAGACCCTTGACTCCTGAGAGTGTAACGACCATTTTTCTTTTAGGGCTTCTTCTTAGTGTTTTTCTTCTATGCAGCTCTCAAGCACTAATACATGTTGATCACCTACCCAGTGCTTGATGTCTCATTAGGTGCAACATATTCATCATTGTTTGTGTCTCCTAGTTGGCACTGCATACTGCTCACCACGTTTGTCATATGGTTGCATGCTGAGTTTGCAACTCATTTCCAATCCGAACAAGACCCTTCCGGGTGGTTCTCTTCATGGAATGAGAAAAATTAGCCATTCGCACAACTTTCTAACTGGAACACTAAACTGGAGCTCTGTGCAGTTTTTCTAGGAAATGGTTGCTACCTGATGGCATGCTTCCTTTCTATTCTCTGGGTGGTCAGCTTCTCACAGATGTGTTGATCGTTTGTTGTTTTAGCTCATACACTTTTGTTGTCAAGTTCTTGACAAGATGAGTAAGGGTTTCAATGTCACTTGCTTCCTTGCCTTTACCCTTGCTCGCCATAGCCTTGGGCTACCTTCTCGCATATCTAGATTCTTTCGTTGTTTCACCATCCTTGATGACTCCAATCGCACATAGGTCTTCCTCAATAGTGATTGCCTCTTCACAGTTTTCTATTAATGTTGGTTTCACAGCTTGCTTGACGAACTATGCAATGTTGGTTGGAAGTGTGGATGTGTAGTAATCGACAATGATGAGGTCATGAGGTTTTGTGTCCACTGCAAACTTCTTCAATATGCGCAAAAACCTCTTATTGAAGTATTTTACCTTTTCTTTTTCCTCCATCTTCAGGCTTCCTAACTATTTGATTAACATGGTTGGGTCTTTTCATCAACAAATTTCTCCAAGAACATGTGTTTGAACATACCCCATTTATGGATGGATTTGACAGGAAGGTTCTAATACCATACTGCTTTAATGCCATCTAAGGTACATGATAATAGTCTGCACGGAATGTCACCGTATGGTACTTCGAGTGTCTGCAGTTGTAGGTAGAGGCTCTCCAAGTGATATTTTGCCTTCAATCCTCTATGAAGGTCATACTTTATGAGCATTCTCTCCAAATTCTTTGGCATCTTGTGCAAGGCACGCGAGAGAGCCAATGGTCCCTGAGTCATCCATTCCAAGTTTTGGTCAGCCATGTCTTCTTCTTCTTCTTCCTCCTCCTCTTTAGAATCTGACGGTTCTAACTCTGAGTTTATTGCTTTGTCTTTTCCCTCGCCTCCTCCATTTCCTTCCCCTCCAACTCCTATTGTTTCTGGGAAAACTAGTGTCTTTTCGATTGACTATCCCTCTAGGTTTGGAATCTACCCTAGAAACAATAGTTTAAAGCAATTTGCAATTTCTTCTATGTATAATAGATAAGATAAATACAAAGGAACCAACCTAGATCTTCCACTTAACTCCTTGCTTGATCTCTCTCCCCCTTGACAAAGTTTGCAACTCCTCCCAGTACTTATCCCACTTGGAGAGTACCTGTAGAAACACTGTAATGGAGAACCGTCAAAGCATCTTGATCTATTATAACATAATCATTGCGGAATCAGATATATAATGAGCATACAATAGCATTCACAAATGATAATTCACAAATGATAACATTCACAAGTACACAATTATATGGAAGAAAACTTGAAGAACTTTATTAAATAGAAGGGAGAATCACAACCCAGTTGTCTGAGCTAGCATCATCCTCCTAGCATCAATCCCTCTTCACCTCATGAAATAACAAGATCACACCAACAATACAATGCTCTTTCTCAAATACTAACTATCAGCACTTCCTTGCAATTCATAATATTCCAGCCCCTAGATCTCTTAGATGAGGGATCCATTTATAGATGTGTGCAAGGGTGTGAGTCATCTATAGGGTTTTGATTAGTTTCATTCAACTTGTTGCATTTGGTTCCACTTGGAGATTCCTTGGATCTCTTACTCATCCCTGGGAGAATTTAGAGAAGCAAGT
Organism: Pinus taeda; assembly: GCA_000404065.3. NCBI lineage: Eukaryota > Viridiplantae > Streptophyta > Pinopsida > Pinales > Pinaceae > Pinus > Pinus taeda. The sequence continues at coordinate 174,937 of APFE031730791.1, read as the reverse complement.
GTCATAGGAGAAGTTTCTAGAATATCCCATGAGCATCCACTTAGCAAACTATCTAGGACATTTGTCCATCCTCTCCCATCACACCCTACAGAAGGCCAAATTAGTATGCATCACACCTGAGCAGTGTACCACTCAGTATGCATTGCACCTGGCCAGTGTAGCAGTTAGTATGGTCCAGTTTAGGCCATTTCTGGATGGTTTTTCAAGTGGAACTTTTGGGGAATGACGTAATCAGTTGACCATGTTCTTTTAGGGTATGAAACAAATCTTTTAGGGGTTGAAGAGCCCTATTTTATTGACATATAATACTACAGTTGAAGTTCCCAAATATGTCTATAACAGTTTCCCCATAAAGCATGAAGTCATAAATCTTGACGTTGGGTGAAATGCTTTATCATGAGGATCCAAGGTTTCGAACTGGAAGGTGACCTATATAAGATACAATACAATACATCGTCATAATATAATTTTTCATTATCTAGTTGAGGCGGGCATTCCCATGCTCATTTTTATAAATTCATTTCATGTACATAGATCAGATAGTCATCTGCATGTGCAAACTGATGATTCTTTAGCTGTAGAGTCATCATCCTTGGTCCAAATGACCATCTGTGTAGCTTCTTTGTACATTTGATTTCTTTATATCCCTAAATATATCGTATCCTAGATGGATGAAACTATATCCGAGTCTTCAAACTTGTTCAATCTTCACCCAATGTACAAATCGATCCATGTGAAGAGATGTCTGAAGTCGAACATGGAAAGACATCGCCTGATTACTGGCCAATAATATGAGTTGTTAACAGGCGCAAGAGGAATCAACAATAATGATAATGACCCTCAAGGTAATATAGTACAATTAACGTGGTGTGAATATATGATCTGATGTCGAATATGATGCAAAATCTTTTGGTCGAAGGCCATTGATGTTAACCTATCGCCAGAAGTGATAAACTTTCCATTAAGGCATGCAAGCTTCAAAGTACTGAAAGGGTTATTTTTAAGTCAACTTCTTGGATAATGTGTTGATGTCGACAATACGCGACCCATCATAGGAGGGCCTTAATGTATCCCACATATACGACACAAAATGAAGAAAATGATTTTTAGAGGTGAAAATGATCTGACGGCACAAGGGTCGGGAATGGCGATCATGAAACATGAAGGTTGAAGGTATTGTGGTGGATGAGGCATTAACTAGATTGTGGTTTCCAAACTGAATGACTTCTCTTGAACATATCGACAACACTGAGATGGATTGGTATCATTAACGCCAACAGGATGATGGTGTGGAAGACCAATGGTGAGATGACCAGTCAATGAAATAGCCAAACCTGACTCAATCATGGTTGTTAGTGTCGGTATCTTCATCCCTCCATCAGTGATCAAATTCTCTTTTTGCATGCATTTTAGGTGTCCCATCCGATCAGTTGCATTCCATTAGGTCATAGAACAACTGATGGTAGTGGTTCATTATCAAATTTCCCTCATGATCTTTACCTGCTGGCCTATTTTCACAAGTTCAGGTCATTTACAGTCATTTTTTGTCATTACATTTGCAAAAGCCATTTCTAGGGTTTTAGGTCTCATTAGGTCTAAGGTTCACCACCATAGTCATGGAAACGCTCAATAAACAGTCAATAGGCACATGAGGAGGTCAAATAAGTTCATAAAATCAAAATTTCAATGATGATATACTCAATAAGTGAGTTTTTCCTCCAAACCTCGTTTTGAGGTAAAACAAAGTTTTATCTTCTATGTATAAAATTTTATGTAATTTTAATTTTTTCTATATGTAATAAGTTCATAGTTACTGCCCTTGGTCACCTTGCCAACTCCATATACTGCAAGAAACAAAAACATCATTGCATCAATTCATCAAGTGATCAAGAAGAGTCAAACTACAAAACGAAAAACAGAGCTTTTAAAAGCAAAGTGAAAGAGACTTTAGAAAAGTGGGTTTATAAATGAAAAATTAAAACCAAGGGGATATAAAGTTCTTCTTTGTGTTTAAAAGTCTTCATTTTATGCAAAAAATGTGAGCCAAAGGAGAAAAATCAGGTTTGTGGGAGAAAAAGGCAAAATCAAGCAAAAAACCACGAAACTTTGTTGGCGCTACACATCTGGGCACTGGTGCTACACACCTGCCTAGCGCTATGCATCTGGTGTAGGTTTTGAGTTGGATTTTGGCGCTACACATAGAAAGTGTGCTACACACCTAGGAAGCAGCACTATGCATCTGCCTGTTGAGCTCCAAATCAAATTTTATCACCCTCCTCTACCTCCAAATGCACAAGTAACCTCTTGACGAGTAAGTAAAGCCTCACATCTGGTCTAGAAAGGGATTTTTTCATCTTTTGTGGTGATTTATGTGTCTAAAAAACAAACCCTAGCTATCTCTAAAATTGTCTTGCCAAAGTTGCATAGGGTTTTGTTTTCTGTTTTTAATTCCCCTTTGATTATCTTCAACACCCCATTCCCTTCCCTTGCCACTAAATTTCCCTAAATTCCTTCCCCCTTCCCTCTCCCAAAATCATTGGCACTCACTCCTTATTACCAAACCCTAAGCCCTATACATTATTCCTAAACATTAACCCTATACATTCCCAAAACCCCAATTCCTATTTCCTATTCCATCATTACATTCTTTCCACCATTAAAACCCTCATTTACAATCATACTATCAATCAAACCCTCATTTCCCAAAAGGAAAAACAGCAGTCATCCTAGTCACCCTCATACTTTAAAAATCTCTTCATACTCATCATTTTTCACTTCAAATTTGCAAGTATGGAGACAGACTCAACATAAGAAAGGGATGATGAAACTATCAATAATTCTTCCCAAGAGGCTCATGCACCAAGAAAACCACATAAAGGAGGAAATCATATCCGAGAGGAACCCAACACTCTTACAGAGTTACTTTCTTGTCCTCTTGGAGTAACATGTTTCAAACATCAACCTTGTTACCAGTTTTGTGAAATGATGGAGAGGCTGCAATATCACCATGAACTTGTTAGGTATTTGTTCTTCATCTTCATAATGGCTAGATGAACCTAGCTGGTGTCTCTTTCACCTTGACACCTGAAACCATAGCAGCAGCAACAGGCATCCCTAATGTGGGTGAACAATGGAATAAGGGGCAGCGTGTGGACATAGAACATTATGAGCCCTACATCAAGGCTAGTTATCGAAGACAAATCAATAGGGTCTTTCCTTTAAAATACTTGCAAGATACTTATGCTCCACTCATGAAACTCATCGTCAAATATTTCACCTGTGACAGAAGGTTTTCTTGTCTATATACATACCATGTTATATTGCTGATGCATTTCACAAGAGTGAGGATGATGAATCTGCCATACTTCATATGCATGAATATTGAGAAGATGGCTCATTATGTGCAAAGGAAACCTCTTCCTCAACAGTTCAGTACCATTTACCATTTCTCATTGATTGAAATTGTTGTTTTGCATCAACTAAGCTTGCCGAATATTTCATGGGAAACTTTCATTGCCGATGAGATTTTCAAGGGGCCTCAAGTTTTTACAGAACCTCAAGAGGAAGCTAGACCTTCCTTGGCAACAAAGAGAGCATGAAATCAGAACTAAAGAGGCTCATATTCCTATATTTATAACTTATGAAAAGGGGACAAGAAGACTTTTTGCAGTTGCCAAATGAGTATTATCTCCACCAGGGGTGGAAGAGGTCTCGTTATCTTCACCAGACAACAGGAAAATGTTATCTTCACCTGGGGTGAAAGGGGATTTTCCTTCTTCTTCAGCAGAGCGGGTACAAGACAGAAGAAAGAAGCCATTGCATGATGAAGGGCCTTCTAAAGGACAAGATAGGGATTTCATTTTGATTGAGGAAGAGGACACTGATTTGCGCTCCCAAAGCTCAAGACTCAAGGATGAGATCATCAAGGAGAAAGAAGAAAAGATCCAAAGCCTATCACTTGACCTTGAAAGGGCTAAATGGGTCATTAAGTACCTTGAGCAACAAAACAAGCAATTGGAGGACACACGAACAATCATGGGGCTACAAACCATAAGGAAAAACCAACAATTGGAAAAAAGAAGGAAAATCAAGCTAACTTCACTAGAGCAAGAAATAGAGGCTGACTGAGAATCATGGTTGGAAAGAGTGAATATCCACCTTGATAAGCTTTTGGACAAGGCTAACAAGGAGAAGAACATGTTGTGCCACATGGCTTATCACTATTTGGCCCAGAACAAAATTTGCAAGACAAGGATAAGAAGCCTAAAAGCCAAGTTAAGGAGAGCCTTGAAAGTCAAAACAGAGCAATATAAGCTCAAGATCTTGGCTGAAGCATCATTGGCCCATATTAGCACATAAAGAGGATCACTCATGCCAAATTTCAAAAATTTTGGTGAAGTTTTTGTCATTTTTTAATTTTTGAGGCAAAAAACAAGTTTTTTCGACAGGTGGCGCTACGCTTTTGATGGGGGCCTCCATTTGCAAAAAAACTTTATATTTTTGGAATCACCATGAAAAGTTATGCATTCTTATAAATGGCTGAAAAGTTTTGACAAAATTTGGACCTCCAAAAGGGCCAAAAACACCCAAAAAGTGCCCTCTCTGCCACTTTTTTGCCACACATGAAGCAGTCTTAGGAAATTGCATTTTTGGAGGGGAAAATGGACTCCAAATCAAAAAATTCAAGTTTTCTCCAAAGGTAGACTCACCAAGCTTTCCAATGAGCTATCCTGCACCTGATTTGGACTTTTTGAAGCCTTCAACAACTGGCTTGGAAAAAGCGCTACGCATAGAATCAGTGGCGCTACTCATAGGAGAAATTTTTGCCAATTTTGCTCAAAACTCAAACGTTTCGCCTAGTTTTCTATCAGTTTGACTTTTTCTTTCTCATGGTCAAATTCATGATGTAAATTGATGTACTTTTATGTAAAAATGATGAAAATTGAATCAAGGAGGTAGATACATCAGTTTTAGGTGGTTTTAAACTAAATGAATCAGTTTCCATAGTTTTAGAGGCAAGCTATTCCACTGCCTATTTTTCAATTCCTAGTTTAGATCTTGTTGAAACAACTCCTTAACTCATAGATTCGACCCCTAATGGATAGCATAGGTGGTTTTATGCCTATATCATGTAATTTCTTAGTCATTTTTCAAGGTTGGACTCTGCATTAAGCTACTTTGTACATCACTTTTGCAGTTTGGGAAGGAAATAAACCAGGGTTTTGCAGCATTTTCTGGGATTCTTGTGGTAATGTGAATTAGCATTGTTTTCTTATCTATTACTTAGTTTAACTTATGTGTATATGTTCCATCATATTTGTTTCTACATAACTAAATTAATCAAGATTAAAGGGTGGAATCCATTGATATTTCAGTGCTCTTCCTTGGGGTTTTATTTAGTTTTAATTTTTTTCTGTTATTTGAAGAGAACTCATGAAACATGCACGCCCTCTCCAACTCCTCACCAGTCTTTAGACTCACCATCAAATTCATTTCAAAGTTCTAAAACACTTGCCTACCTCGCCCCATAGAAAGCTCTGCAAATCTGAGTTGATTTCCCGGACCCAAAGCTGCCTTCCTCATCTGATCCAGCAACCAACCATTAAAATCAATCAAAATTCCTCTAAGCATATACCTAGCCTAAAATTAGTATTCATATCAGTCATCTAAGCCTTACTTGCCATATTTTCTTTGAGATTGACAAGGACAGAGCCCTCTCCGGACCTGGTAGGGCTAGCTACCAGGTTAAGCGTGGTTTGATGTTACCCAAGACCTACTTTTCTCAACCTGAGGTAGATTTAGGCAATAACATAGTGGTGACCATACTGGGGACATAATTTTATGTTCCTTAGTAAAATGTATCAAGTTCATATCTGATTGTTAATGGTGGAAAACAGTCAGACACCGGAAGGCTGAAATCATTCACCTGCCAACTCCAATGTCGAAAAATCCTAAGGTTCAGAATTTTTATGGCAACTCCAATCTTCAAGAACCAGTAGCCTAAAGAATTTCTTGGTCCATTCATGGTTATCAAAATGGATTTGTTTGCTCGAAGGTATGCTCCCATGAGCCGAGATCACATTCCAGTATTTCCAAATAAAATTCCTAAGGTAGATTGGCAAAGGAATTTGCATATGTTTAAAGATGATGATAGGAATGATGCTACTTTACATTTGGTTATATTTCACATACATATTTGCAAGTTGAAGTTTGATTTTCCAGAAGACTACATGATGAAGATATTCATGGCCACCCTGGAAGGTGAAGCCCGATCTTGGTATGAAAGTTTTCCACCTGCTAGTATTTACTGTTTGAAGGATTTTCATACCATGTTCTTTGAGAGGTATAAAGAATCTTATCCATCCTTAACCTTAGTTTAGGACTGTTGCAAACATGTTTATACTTTTATTGAAAATCTTGAGAAAATTTATGAAGATGATGACTTCATGGATGATGCGATCATGGAGGCTCTGTACGAAAATCCATTTTAGTAGCATAAAGAGAACTTAGAGGACACTTATCAATATGTTGAGGAAAATTTGCAGCAGGTTCAAGATCTTAGTACAATGGAAAATGATGAAAGAGAAGGTTTTATTTCAGATCTATCCATAGAAGAAGACAGTATGCAGGAAAGTCAGGTTTCAATCTCAGAATGTGATAAAGTCAAGTCGGCTATTTTAGATCTAGATTTAGATCGAAATGATCAAGAGTACCTTGTTCTGAATGCCATGTAGGAGATCTCTACTGTTGAGATCATCTGGAATGAGGAAGATAGAGTTATAGACTTGAGTGTTCTCATTTCATTAGAATCAAGCCTTCATGAGGAGGTAATCTAGTCATTTTATGAAAAACAAGATGAGAGCTTTGTTCATGCAAGTGAAAAATATTCTTTCAATAACTCATTGGAAAATGATAATTTGATTGCCATGTCATATGAATATGATCAACAATGTTTTCAAATTTCAGAAGACCAGGGAATTAGGGACTGTCATTCAGGTTTTTCATGTTTTGAAATGTTATTTAAAGAAGACAATAATCACTTGAGAAAAACAAAACAGAAAGTATTATCTCATCTATCTGAAGATGAGATAAATCAACTCCTGCAAGGTCAACTTCCTACCCAAGTTAATGTAGGTCTGCAGTGTGCACATGGTCAAGAAGGTGTTGGTGAAACTTCTTCTTCTTTTGAAAATGATGACAGTTTTGAAAGTAGATTTATAGATCAACGAACATATAATATTTCCTTTCATGGAGATGACAAGGCTATCATGTTTGATAATCTTAAACATTGTTTTTTGTTTAAGAATGACCTAGACCATGAAATTGAGGAATATGAGCATGAGAGAGACAATATGCCAGAATTCCTCATGCTTGAGGAATTTACAACTAACACTCAGATAGCAGAAGCTTATACCTCTCTATGCCTTCCTATCACTCGGCAACCAGTTATTCTTTTAGATCATAATGAAGGGAGTACTTGTATTTTTGCTGCTAGAGCTCAAGACAAACTAGTGCTTCAGGATTTTCAAGATCCCTTCGACATTCTTTTGCAAGCACTAGAGAATATAGAGGTTACCTAGTTCGTTAGCATAATCCTTGGTTTTAGTTGTTATTATGAGTTCCCTACATGTACATCGTTCTACCTGCTCAAAGAAAGTGAGAGCCGAATTTCAGTATGTAGCCATCTGCTGGATTGGTTACATTGAAAGACCCACTTCACATGATTATACATATTTCACCAGTAGGTAGGTGGTTGTCATCATGATTTGAAACCCTCAAATCTTGATGGTCTGTTGCCATTAAAAAGCTTTGTAAGTACTTATTTCAGTTAACTAAGTCTTGAGTCATTTTTTGTTTTAGTCAATTTCAAGATAGTTTCAGAATCAATTTTTACTATCATCATTCATTCAGTTTGGGGCCCGAAGTGAAGGCTATAAAGTTGGATGTCTAGTTTCAGTCTTTGGGTTATTTAGTGTGGGTTGTTTGAGTCAATTTTGGGTCAGTTTTCAGTCTTGTAATTGAGTCAGTTTTGAGTCATGATATTGGTTTTAGTTTACTCAAGTTATTGACTCCATATAGCCCAATGGAAGAGGCACTGTTTGCTTTCCAGAGATCTGTAGTTCTTGGCACCTCCCAGGAGCTACCATCCCCATTGGAGCCAATGTTAGTGTCGGTATCTTCATCCCTCCATCAGTGATCAAATGCTTTTTTTTCATGCATTTTAGGTGTCCCATCCGATCAAGTGCATTCCATTAGGTCATGGATCAACTGATGGTAGTGGTTCATTATCAAATTTCCCCCATGGTCTTTACCTGCTAGCCTATTTTCACAAGTTCAGGTCATTTACAGTCATTTTTGTCATTACATTTGCAAAAGCCATTTTTAGGGTTTTAGGTCTCATTAGGTCTAGGGTTTGCCACCATAGTCATGGACAAGCTCAATAAATGGTCAACAGTCACATGAGGAAGTCAAATAAGTTCATAAAATCAAAATTTCAATGATGATATACTCAATAAGTGAGTTTTTACTCAAAACCTTGTTTTGAGGTAAAATAGAGTTTTATTTTCTATGTATAAAATTTTATGTAATTTCAGTTTTTTCTATATGTAATAAGTTTAGAGCTACTACCCTTGGTCACCTTGCCAACTCCAGCTACTGTAAGAAACAAAAACATCAATGGATCAATTCATCAAGTGATCAAGAAGATTCAAACTGCAAAATGGAAAACAAAGCTTTTAAAAGCAAAGTGAAAGAGACTTTAGAAAAGTGGATTTGTAAATGAAAAATTAAAGCCAAGGGGATATAAAGTTCTTCTTTGTGTTTAAAAGTCTTCATTTTGTGCAAAAAGTGTGAGCCAAAGGAGAAAAATCGGGTTTGTTGGAGAAAGAGGCAAAATCAAGCAAAAAACCACGAAAATTTGCTGGCACTACACATCTTGGCATTGCCGCTACGCACCTGCCTGGCGCTACACATCTAGCACAGGTTTTGAACTAGATTTTAGTCATGCACCACGCATAGAAAGTGCGCTACGCACCTAGGAGGTAGCACTAGGCATCTACTTGTTGAGCTCCAAATCAAATTTTATCTCCCTCCTCTGCCTCCAAATGCACAAGTAACCTCTTGAAAAGTAAGTAAATCCTCACATCTGGTCTAGCAAGGGATATTTTCATCTTTGGTGGTGATTTATGTGTCTAAAAAACAAACCCTAGCTATCTCTAAAATTGTCTTGCCAAAGTTACATAGGGTTTTGTTTTCTGCTATTAATTCCCCTTTGATTATCTTCCACACCCCATTCCCTTCCCTCACCACTAAATTCCTTCCCCCTTCCCTCTCCCAAAATCACTGGCACTCACTCCTTCGTACCAAACCCTAAGCACTATACATTATTCCTAAACATTAACGCTATACATTCCCAAAACCCTAATTCCTATTTCATATTCCCTCATTACATTCCTTCCACCATCAAAACCCTCATTTACAATCATACTATCAGTCAAACCCTCATTTCCCAAAAGGAAAAATAGTAGTCACCCTCATACTCTAAAAATCTCTTCATACTCATCATTTTTCACTCCAAATTTGCAAGTATGGAGATAGACTCAGCATATGAAAGGGATGATGAAGTTGTTAGTGATTATTACCAAGAGGCTCATGCACCAAGAAAACCACATAAAGGAGGAAAACATATCCCGAAGGATCCCAACACTCTTACAGAGTTACTTGCTTATCCTCTTGCAGTAACCTGTTTCAAAAATCAGACTTGTTACCAGTTTTGTGAAATGGTGGAGAGGGTGCAATATCGCCATGACCTTGCTAGGTTATTTTTTCTTCATCTTCACAATGGCCAAGTGAACCTAGCTGGTGTCTCTTTCACCTTGACACCTGAAACCATAGCAGCAACAACAGGCATCCCTAATGTGGGTGAACAATGGAATAAGGGGCAGCATGTGGGCAAAGAACATTATGAGCCTTACATCAAGGCTAGTTATCATAGGAAAATCAGTAGGTTCTTTCCTTTTAAATACTTGCAAGATACTTATGATCCACTCATGAAACTCATCATCAAATATTTCACCTATGAGGGAAAGTTTTCTCATCTATATACATACCATGTCAGATTGCCGATGCATTTCACAAGAGTGAGGATGATGAATCTCCCATACTTCATATGCAGGAATATTGAGAAGATGGCTTATTATGTGTAAAGGAAAACTCTTCCTCAGCAGTTTAGTAGAATTTACCATTTCTCATTGATTAAAACTGTTGTTTTGCATCAGCTTAGCTTGTTGAATATTTCATGGGAAACTTTCATTGCCCATGAGATTTTCAAGGGGCCTCAATTTTTTGCAGAACCTCAAGAGGAAGTTGGACCTTCCGGAAAACAAAGAGAGCATGAAAGTAGAACTGAAGAGGCTCATATTCTTGTGTTTATAACTTATGAAAAGGGGACAAGAAGACTTTTTTTAGCTGCCAAACGAGTATTATCTCCACAAAGGGTGGAAGGGGTCTCGTTATCTTCACTGGACAACAGGCAAATGTTATCTTCACCTAGGGTGAAAGGGGCGTTGCCTTCTTCTTCAGTAGAGTAGGTACAGGACAAAGGAAAGAAATCATTGCATGATGAAGGGCCTTGTGAAGGCCAAGACATGGATTTCATTTTGATTGAGGAAAAGGACATTGATTTGGGCTCCCAAAGCTCAAGACTCAAGGATGAGATCATCAAGGAGAAAGAAGATGAGATACAAAGCCTATCACTTGACCTTGAGAGGGCTAAATGGGTCATTAAGTACCTTGAGCAACAGAACAAGCAATTGGAGGACAAACGAACAATCATGGAGCTATAAACCATAAGGGAAAACTGGCAATTGGCGAAAAGAAGGAAAATCAAGCTAAATTCACTAGAGCAAGAAATAGAGGCTGACCGAGAATCATGGTTAGAAAGAGTGAATATCCAACTTGAGAAGCCGCTGGACAAGGCTAACAAGGAGAAAAATATGTTGCACCACATGGCTTATCACTATTTAGCCAGAAACAAAATTTGCAAGACAAGGACAAGAAGCCTAAAAGCCAAGTTAAGGAGAGACTTGAAAGTCAAAAAAGAGAAAAATAAGCTCAATATCTTGGTGGAATCATCATTGGCCCAACATAGCACATAAAGAGGATCACTCATGCCAAATTTCAAGAAATTTGGTGAAGGTTTTGTCATTTTTGAATTTTTTAGGCAAAAAACAGGTTTTTTCAGCAGGTGGTGCTATGCTTTTGATGGGGGCTTCCATTTGCAAAACACTTTACATTTTTGGAATCAACATGAAAATATATGCATGCTCAGAAATGGCTGAAAATTTTTGACAAGATATGGACCTCCAAAAGTGCCAAAAACACCCAAAAAGTACCCTCTCTCCCACGTTTTTGCCACACAAGAAGCAGTCCTGGTAGATTTCATGTTTGGAGGGGAAAGTGGACTCCAAATCAAAAAATTCAAGTTTTCTTAGAAAGTAGACTTACCAAGATTTCCAATGAGCTATCCTACACCTGATTTGGACTTCAGGAAGCCTTCCAAAGCTGGCATGGAAAACGTGATATGCATAGAATCAACAGCGCTATGCATAGGAGAAATTTTTGCCAATTTTGCTCAAAACTCAAAATTTTCGCCTAGTTTTCTATCAGTTTGACCGTTTCTCTCTCATGGTCAAATTCATGATGTAAATTGATGTAATTTGATGTAAAAATGATGAAACTTGACTTAAGAAGGTAGATACATCAGTTTTAGGTGGTTTTGAACTGAACGAATCAGTTTCCATAGTTTTAGAGGCAAGTTGTTCCACTGCCTATTTTTCAGTTGCTAGTTTAGATCTTGTTGAAACAACTCCTTGACTCATGGATTCAAACCCTAATGGATAGCATAGGTGGTTTTATGCCTATATCATGTACGTTCTCAGTCATTTGTCAAGGTTGGACTCTTGTGGATGCATTGAGCTACTTTGTACATCACTTCTGTAGTTTGGCAAGAAAATAAACCAGCGTTTTGCAACATTTTGTGGGATTTTTATAGCAATGTGAATTAGCATTGTTTTATCCTTTTTTATTCATTTTATCTTATGTGTATATGTGCCATCATATTTTTTTTTGCATAACTAAATGAATCAATATTAAAGGGTGGAATCCATTGATATTTCAGTGCTCTGCCTTGGGGTTTTATTTAGTTTTAAATGTTTTCGTCTATTTGAAGAGGACTCATGAAACTTGCATTCCCTCTCCAACTCCTCACCAGTCTTTAGACTTACCAGCACATTCATTTCAAAGTGTTAAAATAATTGCCTACCTCGCCCCACAGAAACCTCTGCAAATCTGAGTTGATTTCCTGGACCCAAAGTTGCCTTCCTCATCTGATCCAGCAACCAACTATTAAAATCAATCAAAATTCCTTTGAGAATATACCTAGCCTAAAATTAGTATTCATATCATCCATCTCAAGCCTTACTTACCATATTTTCATTGACATTGAGAAGGAGAGAGCCCTCTCCCGACCTGGTAGAGCTAGCTACTAGGCTAAGCGTGGTTTGATGTTACCCTACACTTTCCTTTCTTAGCCTAAGGTAGGTATAGGCAATAACAATTGTGGTGGAGTGAAAGTGTCATGTTCAAGAGCAACCTGCTACCATAAAGTTTCCATGTTTTCTTCCCTTTTTCCCTAGTCGTTGCTGACCAGCGCCTCTTTATTTTTGTCAAGCTTGAGGACGATAACATATGCTTGTTCTATAATTTGCCCTTTGGTCAAACCTGTCGCTATGTTTTAATGAGTCTAGCGACAGTGAAACTCATTCTTGTCTAGGTGGACAAGTTTTTCACTATTGTTTTAACGAGTTTAACGATAAGGATAACTCGGTCTTTTTCATGTTTAGAGAGTTTGAAAAAGGACAAAAAGGGGATCCTGTCTCATCTAGTATGGATGAGTTTGTCGCTATTGTTTTAATGAGTTTAATGACAAGGATAACTCTATCCTTTTCATGTTTAGAGAGTTTGAAAAGGGACGAAAAGGAAAATCTAGTAGTTCTTTTTCCTGAAATGATCCCTTAAGTCCGAAAAAGGATAAAATAATACAAAAGGGGTGACTTTGTCGATCACTTTAATGAGCCGAAAAAGACAAGAGCTTGAACCTTTTCGTGAGATAATCCCTCAGGTCCAAAAAATATTAAAATATATATGAGGGATGGCACTTCCAATCACTTTAACAAGTTGGAAAGGCCAATTGCTTGACAATATTTTCATGTTTAACGAGTTTGAAAAGGGTTTAAAGGAGACTTGATTTTGAGGAACAAGTGGTGTCTAGGGTAGCAACTGGTTCTGGGTAAGCTTGGAACTTCTCAAAACGTGGTAATTTCTAGGAAGAGGTTGGCTAACAAGACCACTCATCACAGTTGTTCCTCAAAATGGTAAATACCCAAGTGGAAGTGTATGATCGTCCAAAAGAATGGAGGTGATGGGAGGTACACAACCAAGGCTCAAAAGGATGATATAATGGAAATCACAAAGGTTATTTACTGAAGGTGGGTTCATTTTTTAACGAGCTTGAACTGTGGGGGAACTATGCTAGGTGGATTTATTTTTACACAAGCTCAAAATGACAAAATTATGCTTAAATTGGCTGTCAAATATGTTCAATTCACTGTTTAGCACATTAGATTCTTTTGTCGGTCGTTCAACCTCCTCAATCACTCCATCAAATTGATTAGAAATACATGTGTATGTATGAAAAGTGAATTAAAACTAACATTTTACTTGAAGTACATGAATATTAAATATAAAAAGTAGTTTTACCTTTCATTTTCATCATTTCATTTCAAATTTTGGACTTTGGAGCTCTGGAGTGGTTTTCCCCCTCAAATTTCACTAGTCGATTTCGGGAGATCTGGTGGATTATTCTTCATGCAGTTAGGACCAGGTAGGAGCTAACCCTGAGCTCTTCATTTCCATTCCATCTTTTCTTGATTCTGAGCTAGGTTTTCCATTTTTCTAGGCCCTTAGGGTTTGAAGAATTCGTTCCCCAACCATCGCACCCAGCCTATATCAAAAGGTGTGATGCATACTAAGTTGTACACTGGCCAGTCAGTATACATCTCACCTTGCTCAAATGCATGGTGCAATGGGCACAGAAAGGTAACTTTACATAGTGATTTTTCATAAAAAAAATTCCTGTTTTTGTTCAAATATGGATCCTAACTCATCTTTTTCCTGCATTTTAGATATTTGTTGGATCAAGATGGTCGTCACATGGCATGAGTGAGAACATAAAGAGGAGGACATGATTGCTTTGCATGACCAGGGTACAGTTGATGCATTGAGGAACTATGGCTTGCTGAAGTTCTTCTGCATATCCAACATGAGGCAACAAATCAGCTTGTTATAGTATTTTCTTGATGCTTAGGATCCGATTGACCAGGTATTCCAGATTAGAGGTAAACATATTTCATTGACAGTCGAAGACATTTACTTTCTGACGGGGTTGTCGAGCCGTGGTGCCCCTCTTTCACTATCAGGATTCGCTCGTGGAGGTGAATCCATGAAAGACTACATTCATCAGTTCTGCAGAGATGGATCTTAGCCCAGCAAAGATGGCAAGATCAATATCTGGGATGTCACTGATCAGCCCTTGAGGACCATTTTATTTACCTTTGCTAGATTGGCTGGCAGCGCGGCCCTTTATTTGCCAAACAGATCGTACATGCAGTATGTCATGGAATGCCTGGAACCAAAGGTGTCCAACTGGAGTGAGGCGATACTTCCTGTCATAAAAGCACAAATCTCCAAAGTAAATAATGGAAGGACCAAGAATTTTGGCTACGGATCCATATTGACTGCTTTTTCTTTAGAGAGGATTCCACTGATGCAGCCTCAGAACATTTCATTGGGATTGCCAGCACCGAGGGAACCACGGATGCAGAGATGGGTCGATCTTATGGCTAGACATGCCAGTCAATCACAGATTTCCTTCTCTAACACCTTCTTTGAATGGTTCCACCATCAGGAGATGGTATTTGCGGAGTATCCATACATCAGGATGGACTTCTGAGGTGACCCAGATTTGGCATTACCAGTTGGCGAGCAGTGGAGCGCTATAGGTAAAATGATTCAACCACCTCTCTGATTATCAGTTTTATAATATTTTTGTGTTTTTTTAAAGTTACCAAGACTAATCAAACTTATATGTGTGTGCAGATATTGGGCCAGTGCAGCCAGTGGCACGCTCGCGGGCGGCAGATGATGTTCCAGTAGGAGAGGCTGTAGGGAGGGTCGTCCTTCGGGATTTGGACATATCGGAGACCCTAGTAGTGTTGTAGGATCAGATCGAGGGCCTCACTCTCAGTATTCAGGATGTCAGGACCGATGAGTTACCTTTGAGGTTATAGCGCCATACTATTGGCGTGCCGAGTCGATGGACTAGGCTCCTGTGCATGATTGCATAGGCAGTGACATGTTATCACCAGCATCATCAGTCTAGTATGCTTCCCTGCTTTCATTTTTGAGTTTTATGGTCATATGACTAATTTTGTCTTGGACACAAAACATTTTGTAAAACTATAAATAGTTATATATTTTTTATTTTTGGAGTTGTATTTTGGTTAAGTTATGCAATCCTTATGCAAATGT
Organism: Pinus taeda; assembly: GCA_000404065.3. Lineage (NCBI taxonomy): Eukaryota > Viridiplantae > Streptophyta > Pinopsida > Pinales > Pinaceae > Pinus > Pinus taeda. Next base: position 159,289 of record APFE031730791.1, on the reverse strand, counting down.
TAATGTAAAATGCTTTCTTTACAAATGTTGCAAATGTCTACTTAACACATAGTTTGCTAATGAATCAGTCAATGTGTTTAAGTTTCTGGAAATGTGTTGATATTGAATGGAATCAAACTGTTTTTCCAAAATCCTGACTCTCAGGAACATGAGATAAATAGCTGGGTTTTGAACAGAATAAATTCCAGTAAGTTGTAGAATGATGAGTTGTGAATCTAGCCTGACAATGAGTCAGCGTATGCCATGTGAAATGGCATCAGAGAGAAGTTCAATCAACGCACTATGCTTAGCAAATTTGCTCGTTGATCGACCAATACATATCCCCCTGAAAATCACTAACTCACCGCTTGGAGCGAAAATGGCCCAGGCTGCAGAGGATAGGTTCTGCGTACTACAACTAGCTTTATCGGCATACCAAACAAATGGTTCTGAAAAGTATGACATCTGCAACAAAAGTGAAGCAGATTACCTAACCAAAATGTCAACTCTAAAAGAACAAAAAATGCAACAAAAGCATATATACAATAAGTTTACTATACTTAATCAAGCATAGTAACGTTTATGATAGAACCTGTTTCAGGGCTGCCACAATGGAATCCCATCATAATCAACCAGCTTGTAGGCTCCTTTTGTCAATACCCATTTAACAACATAGGGGCCCATCCATAATGGTTCGAATTTACCTGCTCCTAACTTGTCAGAGTCTTGATCATAAAGTAAGACCAGGTCACCTTCTGAGAAGACACGAAGCTTGACATTTTTGTCATATTGCGCCTTGACATGTTTCTTATGTGCTTCATTAGTCATTGCAGCATCATGACAGGTTTCATCCAGGTGGATTAATTCCAAGAAACGAGCCTCTTCTTCAAAAGTTTCGGGAAGTAGATCAATTGCAAGCTTGAGGGACGAGATTTTGCACTGAATTGGTAAGACAGCTTTGAGACCATACACCAACTAAAAGGGCATGAATCCAGTCGCATTTCTCACCGAATTCCTATATGCCCACAGAACTGAGTACAGGAATAAATGCCAATTCTATTTGTGGACTCCAATCATTCTTTGTAGCATGCACTTAAGGACTTTTTTGATTGCCTCAACCTGTCAGTTAGCCTACGGATAATATGGAGTAGAACTATCGTGGGACAATCCTAATTTGGCAGTCAATTCGATCTTCATGCGATTGCAAAAATGCGACCCATGATCTGTGACTATAGCATGTGGTACACCAAATCTAGAAAATACATGATTAAAAAAGAAAAGAGCAGTCGTTTCGTTGCTGTTGTTTAATGTAGGCATCGCCTCGGCCCATTTTGTAAAATAGTCGATAACGACTATAATATATCCATGCCCCTAGCCGAGGTGGGGTTACATGTCATGAAATCAATTCCCCATTTAGTGAATGGCCCAACAACAACTACTAGATGTAGTGATGCAGGTGGTAATCTGGTTTTGCGATCAAAAATATGACAAGCATGGAAACTTCTTACTGCAATTACGCAATCTTTGAATATAGTGGGCCAGAAGTAACCAGCTCATAATATCTTTTGTGCAGTAGTGTAACCATATAGATGCCCACCACAAGCACCTGAATGACAATCATTCAAAACTTTTTCAACTTCCTCATGCATGAGGCACCTTCGTAGAACTATATCGACACCACAACAGTAAAGTGTATAACCAATGATCAGGTAATCATTAGCTTGGTATCGAGAATGCTGTTGTTCAGAGTGAGAGGTGTTAGGCCTAAAAGTTTGGGTTTGGAGATAGACCAGTATATCCCCATCCCACAGATTGCTTGACAATATCAAAAACAGAGTCTCATCCACGATTGACACTTTGGATGTCAAATCGTTAGATGATGAGGGAAGGTCACAAAGTAACTCCGCAAAGACAAAAGACTTCTTTGATTTGGATTTGGTGAATTCCTGATCAAACTCTTGCAAAACTACTATCCATTTGGAATATTTCCCCCTAGTAATTGACGCGACAGAATGTAGGTCATAGGGCTACAATCTAACACAATGGTAGTTTTGCGCAAGAGAACATACTGTCGAAATCTCTATACCGCTTGAACGGCTGCTAAAACCAACTTTTCAACAAGGAGTACTTGCTTTCTGTATCATTAAGTTTGCGACTTCAATAATATATAGGATGTTCAATTCCATTATCTTATTTCACTAAAACCATGGCGATGGTTGTATCTGCAGCGACGAGATACAGGCTAAAGTTTTTTTGATAGTCAGGAGCATACATTAATTATGCTTTTATCAGGGAATATTTTAAAGCATCAAAGGAAGCTTGCGCAACGTGATCCCAATGGAAGGGTACTCCTTTCTTCAACAAACATTTATAACCTTAAGCGAGCTCAGCATATTGTGGAATGAACCTCCTCAGAAAGTTAGCTTTCCCTTGGAGTCTCTAAATCTGAAGAAAATTTGAAGGTGGAGGCATGTCAAGGATTGCCTGAACCTTAAATGGGTTGAGTCAAATTCCATATTTAGAAACTATGAAACCAAGTTGTCGAACAAAACCAAAACAAAACACACACTTGTGCAGATTGAGTCATATCTTGTAGTGTCGGCAACATAGAAATATGTCTCTCAAATGCTGTGAATAATCAATCTACTTTCGCGAATGAGCCGGTAGATCATCAAGATACGGTTGAATGATGTGTTTGATGTCATGGAAGGTGTAGTTTATTTCCCTCTGAAAAGTTACCCCTGCGTTCTTCAAACCGAAAGGTAATTTACGATACGTGAATGTGCCCCATGGACATATAAATGTAGTCTTCGACTGGTCCTGTGGGAGGATATTGATTGATTGCATCCAGAAAATCCATCCATGAATGAATAGATTTTGTATCTAGCACATTCATCAATTATCTAGTCGATGAAGGGTGTAGGATAGTTTTCCTTTGGACACGCTTGATTTACATGCCTATAATCAACACACACTCTAATTGTTCCTTGTTTTTTCATTACAGGAACAATATTCGATACCCAATCAGTGAGAGAAATAGGGTAAATGAAACCAACATTGAAAAGTTTTTCAACTTCTGCATTGATGGCTGCAGCTTTCTTCGGATGGATAGGTCGAAGTTGTTGTCGTACTGGTTTGACATCTGGATACATCTTGATTTCATGTTCAATGATTCTCGAGTCAATGCCTAGCATTTCATCATATGACCATGCAAAGACATCTTTGAATTCACGAAAGAGAGTACAGTAAATTTTCATTTCTAATGGAGAACAAGATTTGCCAACATGAATATTCTCTAAAACATTAGGTTTGGTTGAGATATTAATGGTGATAGTTTCTTCAATATTAGATAGATTTTGCTCAGAATCCACTGTATTTACAGTATTTAAAAAAAAAATCAAAAACTTAAGGATGATTAAGGTCGCTTGAATAATCTTCATTATTATCTTGAAGGTGGGAACGATGGTGGTAATATTCCCACGACGTCTATCCTACCATCATTGACTGGATGATTCCTTTATCTGTAGAATGTATACGAGACCAACGATCGGAAGAGGTACCATACTCTAAAGACCTATCTATCCAAACACTCATTGAGTGCTGATTTGGGTTTGCCGCAAGCCCAGAAAATTGATTGCTACAAAGATTCTATGGGGCTTGGTGGCAACACCTCACTGTGATCCGCACTATCAAAATGGTCAGAGCTCTTATTTATCTCAAATGATGTAGAAGATATGATTTGACGGGTTTCCACTGTGGCCACTTCCGCAAGACCAGTTGAAGGTGGGAGGGCAAAAGTACCCATTAAGGAAGGGTCGTTTAGGAGACGTACTCCGACATTTTGAAGAAATTGAGAACTTCCATGGATCAATGGAATGCTTCCAGTAGCTTGTGAACTGTTAGGAAAAAGGGCCAGTTGGTCCACAATTGAAATTGCACCTTGGAAGAGAAATGCAATCTTTCTAAAATATGTAGACACAACAACAACCATTACATAAATCTAGGGCCTTCCTAGTAAGATATTGTAATCAAGGTTTCCATCAATGACCTCGTCTTCAATCTCTACTGTCTTGCCCCCCAGTTCAATTTGAAAGTTACTTAAAATCCCATATGGAGTGTATGTTTTTCCTTCAAACGCTTTAATGTCATTGATGATCATGACAAGGGTGGTGAACCCGGATTTTTCCATCAACTCATTGACATGATACAGGGAGATGCCCCTCGTTAATGATTGTTCGATGAACAATTTTATTGAAGGATTTTACCTATATAAGGAAAGCGAGTTGTGCTGGTAACTGAGGTGTATATCCTTTATGGTTAAAGGCCACAAGATTGGAATCCACTGGATCAATCCCACCTATTGTTGATAACAAAGCCTGCTTTTGGGAGGGACAATTCTGCAGTGCCTCAAGTGTCGACATAGCGGATGGCGATTGAGCCAGATCATCCACTATATTATAATTTTGTGCAGCTCGAGCACAAGGATTAAATGTCGATTTATGTATGACTCCCTTTGGTGGCTTTATAGTTAATTCAGGAATAATGGGTGGAACAATTTCTGGCGAAGTCATTGTCGAACTACTAGGTTAATATGAAGCCTAGCTATTTGACGATGATGGATTCCCATAATCTTTATTCCTTGTTGATATCACAGCATCATTTTTCTATTTGAGATGGATAGCATAAGAACTTGGGATGTGAAAGCATGATTGATAGCAACCAGATTAGTTTTTGGGTTTGGAAATGGATCAGTCAACACCATTGAGGTACTTTAAGTCTTTAAAAATTTCGTAACCTCAGCTCGATGTGGACAATATTTTGTATAATGCTCCTTGTTATATATGTAACATGGATAACAAGGAGGTTTCTTTGGCCCAATAGGGTTCTTAGAATATTTTTCTGGAGTTGAATTCTCTTGTTTCTTCTTATTATTTTTCCCTTTCTTCTTGCCCCCTGGTTGCTTTGGATTCTTGCCCTTGTCAGATGACACGACATTAATTTCCAAGGCAAGAGGTTTGTCATTTCATTTTTTACTAGAAACAATGATAACTTTACTAGATGGAGCCCCTGCAGTTTGCATGCTTGAGGCACCAATCACGCCATCACCGGCATGAGAATCCCTATTCGATTTAGGAGGAGGGGGAATGGAAAATTTTGGTCAAGGAGCATTAGGAATTTTTTCATAGAGTGCGTTAGACTGAATATAAATCAAGTCCAAATATTAGGCACGAGCAATGACTTGCTCTTCAATGACAAATCCCCTTTTCGCCATGTCCTCAGTGATAGATGGTAATAAGGACTTAATAAACCACTCAGCTAAAAGCTAATCAGGAACATGCGTCTTTACCATTCGACAACGACGTTGCCACTCAAGAATATGATTAGATATGTGGGTGGTCGTGGTCTGTTTAAAGTTGGTAAGGAATTTTGTTCCTATTCCGTACCTAATAGGTAACTAAAAGTGGGTTAGAAAAGTCATGGCAAGGGCACTGAAGTTATCAAATGAAGCTCTAGGAAATTCAACATACCATTTTGTTGCCAAACTAGTTAACATTCTCTGAAAAAGGCGAACCCTGATTGAATCATCATTCAGGGTGTTAGATGAGCACTACAAATGAAAATTCATTACATGATTTGGTGGATCTTCACCTAGATTTCCATTGAATTTAGGAATATCGGAGGGAAGTTTATGAGGAATCGCTAGCCACCAAGGGGCGTATGCAATTGGATCATTCGTCAGCTAGTTCAGATATGGTAATTCTAGAGTTACTAAAAAAGGCAACTACTGATTCAGGTTACGTGAAGCATACCCAAGATAAGATGGAATCTCCTGAGCAGTAGGTCTTTGCATACCAGCATAATGTATCTGATGCTGGTAACTTTGATAAGGTTTTTGGACATAACCAGTATAGTGTGGTTGTTGGTAACCGTTTTGAAAATGTGGTTGTCCATTACCTATAAAGCCTTGTTGCTCAAGTCCTTGGTAGGTTTGATATTCACCAAGCCCAAACTAAGGTTGGGTTTGTTGGAATTGCTGTTGTTGGTATTGTAACAGCCATGGTTGCTAGACCATTTGTTGTTGCCCAATACTGGAAGATTGACCAAGATGCGGAGTGATAATAACCATTTGATCCTAAGTCATTCCAGGTAAGGAAACACTAACCTGAGGTTGTGATTGAACCATAGAGACAAGAGGTTTTTGTATTGCAACCTGAGAGACCTGAAGTTGAGACACAATAGGCATTTCTTGTATTTGCAACATAGTCACAATAGCAAGTGTAGTGGGAATATTGGACACAAGTTGGATCGGTTGCATTGAATATGCAACTCTTGGTTGTTGTGGTAGTATTGGTACCCAACCACTGGATGTAATTCTAGTTTGACTTGATTTTTTTTTTAAACTCTCATATGGTTGTTCCCCAAGAGGGAACAATGAAAAAGCATACTGCCCTCCATATGGCGACAATCTAGTGTTCAAAGGATATATTGGTCTTTGAAGACTGGTCTACCCAAATTGACACTAGCATGCAGGATCAATTTGTTGAGTTTCAACATAAGAAATACTAGCTGTGACTCCGGATGAATAAATAGGAGCAAACCATGTTGCTGAAGTGGCCTCTAAGTGGACTCCCGCTAGTGTTTGATAACTAGCTGGAGAAGATGGTATACCAACAAACATTGTAGGAATGGCAGCAAGAAGTTCTGCAATAACTGTATCAGATGACACAGTCCTAGATGTTGATGGTTGCTCATACATGTTTAATCTATCCAAAAGATTTCCTAGCGAGTCGATAGGAACTTGTGATGAAGGATGATTAAAAGAACCAAACTCAGGAGAAAAAGGGTAAAAATGAATCTCAGTTCCAAAATGTAACGAGGTACTAGATGGAGGATCCTCTACTATCACCTATATAGCAATCAGACCAAGTGGAAGAGGTAGACCGTCAGGTCCATAAAATATTTCTAGAGCCGAAGAAGGTATAGCTTCTCAAGTGATAGATACTGAAGTGGTGACACCTGCTAAATTCTGAAACTCAACTTTCAGATGTTCAGGTAAGTGAACTTTAGTCTCTGGATCAATTCTGGATGGAGTTGTTTCAAGTATAGAAGTGTCTACCATTACACTAGGATCAGTTCTAATGTCCTCTTGCAACTGCGGAACTTCTTCTCTAAAGGCAGATGTACCAGAAATGATTAGAGTAATTGTAGTCTCTAATGATGTTGAAACAAAAGTTTCAAATAAACCAGATGAATTGGACTCAGTTAAACGAGACTGTTCTGCCCAGAATGGCTTCATTTCTGGAGTCAAAGATGGTTGACTCGCTAGTCTTCATGAACGATGGGGTTTTGATTGACTTTCTTCCACGATTGCAGTTTACTTGTTCAACTCAAAATAAAGGGGAAAATAATGTTATTCTGAATTCAATAAATTTTAATGAGGCTTTCACACAACTTTTCTTTTTCAATTTTTAAAATTCGATAAAAAGCTAGAGATGACTCTAGTCCCCTTCGATTTTTAATGAGCCTGAAGTGACACATGCTAAGATGGACCTTTTCTTTTAAAGAGTCAAAAAGGAATGAAAGTGACTACTCTGGAGAATCTAGACAGAGGGATTACTAAACCAATCGCAAAACTGTAATATACACCTTGGTGATAAATTAAAGAGAAATTACCAAGGACTTATGTACGGCAGTCAATCTTTCCAAATGTTGTGTTCAGTGCATTGTGATCGATAGGGTAGCAAATACGACTTCCTATGGATAAAATATATAAGCCTATTGTGGTCTCCCAATATATACTCGACGGTATAGGGAGCACAAGTCCATGCTAGCACTTGTCGTATCAAGGAGGAATCACCCAACCTTCGATGAAAACGATAGTTACTAGTTTTTATGACGCTAGAACACGTCTCTAGCCTAGACCTCTAGATGTGTTGCATTAAATTCCAAAGCGTTGTTAGGTTCATTGATATTTATTTTATAGCTGATCTTGTTTAAATTTTTCCTTTCAATGGTTCACTGTATGATGTTGATTTGAAATTCCTAAAAATGCAATCTACAATGATAAACAATCGTTGTTTATTTTGATCAATAAAAATCGTAGCTACTAGGGAAAGAAAATTACGATTCTTTCAAACAAAGAGCAAAGAGCACACACTAATGCACTTTCCTAAATCATTTTTCGCACACAAACTAAATGCAAATACAAATGCATGTATTTGTTTTTCGTTCCCCTTAATGTGAAAAATACCAAAAAGGAAAACTAAGAATAGCAAAGATCTGAAATATTTTACTCAAAGTGACATTTTCGACAATTTCATTTTCAAAATAGAAAGGAAGACTAAATGAAACTTTTGAATTTTGAATGAAAAAAATGCTTTCGACACTTCGAATATCAACAAATCAAATCAAGTACATGACAAAAAGTTCAATCGACTATCCAAGGAAGGAAGAATCCACAACACTTCTCTTTTTGACACAAAATGACAGTTATGACACTTTTTGTACCCAAATGACAGATCGATTTAAGAAACACTTTGAAAAAGGATTGTAAATGATGGAAAAATGCATAAAAACATTTACTAATCCTAATCAATGGATGCTATTCTATGTGATGCAAGCAGGCTTCAGTAAGGAGTCACTGTTCATAAGTAGCAAAAATCAACTAAACAAAGCTAAAAACAAGGACAAAAACGCCAAATTCAAGAATGGAAATAGGTTCAGTCAGTCATCACACCTGGGCTTCAAAGAAACAGGGATGCATCGCACCTACTACACTCGGGAAGTGCAATGCATACTAGTTTACAGTGAAAGATAGTGCAATAGGCCAAGGAGCGCAACTATAGGTTTTGGCTCAAATTTGTAGTTGATTTCAATGAGTTAAGCTGAGCTATGATGGACAGTAAAGAGAAAATTACAGAGGAATGATCCTGAGAGGTTACTGAGCTACCAAAAGGGCATCTAGAATGATTTTAAGTCAAATTTATAACTCATAAACTAAAATGGAGATTGATTGAAGTAGCATTCATCTACTATGAAATTGCATAGCAAGAGCAATTCGAAGGCTACCTGGATGACTTCAGGCTCTATCTATAGTCTAGAAAACAAATAATAACAACAAAAAAACATCTATTCATTCCCCAGCGGAATCACCATTTTGTTTATGGGAAAACTAGTGTCTTTTCGATCAACTAGCCCTCTAGGTTTGGAAGCTACCCTAGAAACAATAGTTTAAATCAATTCACAATTTCTTCTATGTATAATAGATAAGAGAAAGACAAAGGAACCAACCTGGATCTTTCACTTAACTCCTTGCTTGATCTCTCTCCCCCTTGATAGAGCTCGCAACTCCTCTCCGTACTTATCCTGCTTGGAGAGTACCTGTAGAAACACAATAATAGAGAACCGTCAATGCATCTTGATCTATTATAACATAATCATTAAAGAATTATATATATAATGAGCATACAATAGCATTCACAAATGATAACATTCACAAGTACACAATTATATGGAAGAAAACTTGAAGAACTTTATTAAATAGAAGGGAGAATTACAACCCATTTGTCTAATCTAGCATCATCCTCCCAACATCAATCCCTCTTCACCTCATGAAATAGCAAGATCACACAAACAATACAATGCTCTTTCTCAAATACAAACTATCAGCACTTCCTTGCAATTCACAATATTCCAGCCCCTAGATCTCTTAGATGAGGGATCCATTTATAGATGTGTGCAAGGCTATGAGTCATCTCTGGGGTTTTGATTAGTGTCATTCCACTTGTTGCATTTGGTTCCACTTGGAGATTTCTTGGATCTCTTACTCATCCCTAGGTGAATTCAGAGAGGCGAGTGTCATAGGAGAAGTTTCTAGAAGATTACATGAGCATCCACTTAGCAAAATATCTCAGAAATTTGTCCATCCTCACCCATCACACCCTACAGAAGGCCAAATCAGTATGCATCACATCTGAGCAGTGTACCACTGAGTATGCATCGCACTTGGCCAGTGTAGCAGTCAGTATGGTCTAGTTTAGGCCATTTTTGGATGGTTTTTTAGGTGGAATGTTTGGGGAATGATGTAATCAGTTGACCATGTTCTTTTAGGGTATGAAACAACTCTTTTAGGGGTTGAGGAGCCCTAGTTTATTGATATATAAGATTGGAGTTGAAGTGCCCAAATATGTCTATAACACCTATACTAGGATCTAAGCCCAAGGTCACAAAGGTGTCTCATTCTCCATGTTAGAAGACCGAAGGTTCCTCTCCTTTCTCAACATCTTCTACCAGACCTTCAAGTGTAGCAAGAACTACTTCTTCCACCAATAATACAACAAGCCCTGTGGGAGTAGTTTTTTGCTTTCTTGATGCATATGGAAGATGTTGTATCATGGGATCAGTCCAACTTCTTTCATGAATTGCCGGGCGATGGGATGGAGGAAGCAGAGGTGTTGATACGAAATTTCACTTTCGCGTATGGGAGGTGTGGAGTAACCAATTTCAAAGTCACACGTAGGTGAGAGGGAGTGCAAATTACTTCCTTGACCAGATGATTGATTCGTGGGGGTGAGAGGACATTCAACCACAAACATCTAGTGGCCCTCCTTCTAGCATCGGAAATGTTGACAGTGTAAGACCCGCCAACATTCAAGGGATCTCGCCGGTATGGAGTCCCAACTAGACCTCACACCTCTTGGTGTAGGAGTCCCATTTGGTATGATGGCCCGTTTTCCATCATCTTAAAGTTTTTCTTTAGCTCTTGATTATCATCAAATGGGAGTGGTCTGCTTTGTCTTTGAACATCAAGGTTCATGTGCCTGGTGAGTGCTTAGTGTGGCTTGTGTCAACGTTCTTTCACTGTAGAGGGTGAGGGTGGAAGCGAGTCTCGGGTTGAAAGGGAATAGTCCCAACTTTGCTAGATACACACAACATAATAGGACATGCATAGCTTCCAACATAGTATTCCACACGGATGAGGCAATCACAAATACAACGTGAACAGTTAGCACATACAACACCTAGTGGAATATTCCACATGAGTGTGACTAGTGTTATAACGAGTTAACAATAATGAATTTGTCGAGTGTCTGGTGGGATATCCCACATGGGTGAGACAACGTTGGCAAATAATACAACGCATTCCCATATCATATGTACTAAAACAATCGAAATAGTTTAAATGTCATAATACAGGTTAAAGAAACATGCATTACAAGTGTCCAAAGAACAGTCTTATAAACAAATACAATACATGTGTGAAAATGTGTCGGCTTGTTAATAGACTTCTGAATTAAGAGAAAGTTCCAAGCCACATTGGTACACCATACATCACTAACCCCAAAAGTGGGGCATTGGAGCCACTGCTCACTCCTCAAAGAAAAGACTACAGACTCTCAAGGCTATGTGGGAGGGGCCAAGGTGAAAAGTCTTTTTCATGTACAAATGAGGGGTATTTATAGCCAAGGGTAAAACTTGCCCTTGTGAATGTTTGACTTCCCTCATGACTGTTTGACTTATTTCACTATTCAACTTTACATGAATCTTCGTATTACATGTGGGTCTCTTGGACTTCCACGTTACATTACATTGATTTACAACAATATGGCCCATAGCAGTGATGTTTCCGAGACGACTCATGACACGACTCGACATGACAATGCTGGTATGTTCATGTTGCTAGTGGTGTGCATGTCGAGCTACAGTGTTGTTGAGTGATGGATGTTCTCTTGGTGTATCATAGCTTCACCTCTGCATGGCAAGGTGTGCAGAGTCTTGGATGGCCTTAGTGTTCGCTTGATTTCAAACGTGCATGTCACTCCTTTGCTTGTACTTTGGCATGCTTAACATGTTTGTCCATTCATGAAAAAATCTCCTCGCATACATTGTTTGTTGGTTCGTTCACAAACAAAACTCCTTACATGTTCTCTCCTTATTCATCCCATTCATCATCGCTTCATGTCTCATCCATGTACCTGTATCTGCAATCACTCATCACGAGACGATAGAAAATCCATAAATATCCTATTCTACCATGATGCATTATAATTCACTTTTGGATGTAGGTGACTAGGAGAGAGGACAAGGCTATGAAATTGTGCAAGGAAAATTTTAAGTTGGGATGTGGGCTCCGAGCACTGTTCAAGCAAACTACGCAAAGGTCATAGGGAGGCTAAGATGTGAAATCAGGATCAGCGTTGACTGTCTGGGAGATCTGGCTCAGTTGGAAGGAATATCTTTGAAATTTATTGAGTGAAGTAGTGTAGGCAGTAGAGGGGATTGGTAGCAAAAACTATGCAATTCCTCCTTAGAGTTAGTAGCGAGTTGTAGGAGGCTTGCTTGGAAAAAATGCCCAATTGTTTTAGGGAACTAGCAACAAGTTGGGAGAGAGTTACTAGAAAAAATTATGCAATTGTTGGGAGGTTGGCCTATTGGACATCCCTACGCAGTTTCTGAGCTGAGTGGGATGCTTAGCAGCTGGGGGAATGCTCATGAAATCTGCGCAGTTTTCTGGGTGAGCAGCAGGTCAGTTGACTAAGTGACTGGTTGGAAAAACTGCGCAATTTTTTGAGGGACACAGTGATAGACATTGGGTGTCTGTGTAGCTGTCTATGTAGTTTACACAAACAGTGGAGTGGGCATGCTTCGCAAATTTTGCACAATTTTTTGGAGTAGTGAGGCCCAAGGTCATTTCCCAGTCAAACTCTCTGGTTAACTAGCTAGAGCCTCAGTTGATCTACTTGTGGGAAGCGCAGATTGAAATGGCTTGCTAGGAAACTTTTGCATTGTCCTGGGTGACAGTAGGTCGAGTCAATTCCAGGGTTGTGTAGTGCAGGCTTCCTGGGAGGCATCCTCAAGATCTGCGCAATTATGGGCAACAGTACATGATCACTAAGGGCTAAAACTGCATAATGTAGCTTAGTGGATGTTCGGCTGTTGGAGGAGGGTCCAGTCGACAAAGCTTCAACAAAATGACCAAGTGTGTGAATGTGTTACTTCATACATGCTGACCTCATGAACACAAACTTAACATGACTTGATGACAAGACACCTTGAACCATCAAGACAACATACACTTAGTGTGACTGACAGACGGTTTGAGGGACAAGTGTGACACTTGTGATAGATCGTTGAATGACCATGACGATGCTTGTGCGATAGTGGATACCACTTTGTTTGTGAGTGCGATGAATGTTCACATAGCGGATACAAATTGTACACATGAAGTGGGACCTTGTGTATGGCCAAAACATGGAAGCAAGCATGGCATTGTGACCAACATGCTAAATGATCCAGGTGGATATTGGTGGCCACCCGCTAATTCCACTTGGATCCCCTCTAGTGCTTCTTTCAGTTTTTTCAGTTTCCTTAATTATAGCATAGTTTACTACTTTTAGCAGTTTTTCAGGTCCTAAACTTCCAGGGCCATTTTGAGGCCCTAAACAACATTTTTTGGGAAATCTACCTCTAGAAATTTTTCTATCAAAAAATCATCTTTTCTATCGTAGTCCTCGGAGAGATCTTTCCAATGCGATATCATGCACATCAAATGGAGATAATATGACCAATTCACAACCACAGGAAGTTGGTTGTCCAACTCACCCCAACAGGGCCCACAAACTCTTGGTGTTACATCTCCTCAGGTTAGGGTTTTGGTTGTTTAGGGTTTTCTCTTATTGTTCAATAATAAAAAGGCCCTTGAGCCTCATTGTAAGACAGTTCAGAGGCATGTAGCCACCACATCTCTTCTCAAAGATAAGCTACCATTTCCCTAGCTGGTTTATTTCCATCACTGTATGTACGGAGATTTCAGTATTTTACATTAATGAAATGAAGTATTATTTCCACTGCATATCTGTGTTTATGGTTATCTCTGTAATTTGTTGCATTCCTATTTAAGTTCGAATCACTAAAAGATGTTCGTTGATCGGTCAAGTGGGGAGGGTGCAAAGACTTAACACGATCTCATGGGATGAGCCTAAGTGCTTGCAAACATCAAGGAAAAACCTAAGGAAGGCTCTGAAATTGAATGTAGGCCAAAATTTTGGAGGGTGTTGCAGCCGCTACAACAAAAGGATATCATGAACATACTAGTGGATGTGATGAATGCATTCAATAAACTTAATGGCTTTATTAGCTTTGGATTTGAATATGTGCGTATTCTATCTGTGTAGTTGCAAGAGGCATTGCAACATCAATGGGACTCAATGGTTGGAATCCCAAGCCCACCTAAAAGGGGTTGTGTCCAATTGAATTATATAGATATTTTTTGTAGTTGTGGTGGACATAGGGAATACTCTCATCCCATGTTTGTGGATTCTTATATTTCTAAATGAATATCATCTTGTTGAAGACCTTTGTATGGCCATTAGTCTAGGAGTGGAATGCAATCGACTTGGTGAGTTTAGTGTCCAACAATGACCAAAGGCTAAACTAGAATGCACTTAGGAATCTATTATCCTGATATGATATAATGGTCTTTAGGATCCCAACACTTGTTCAAAGAAGAACTTGATAGTGGATTATGTTGTGGTACTCTTCTTGTAGGCAACCAATATGAGCATCTTAGAAAATGTTTCAATGAACACAAACACATAGTCATTACCATGCTTCATAGAAGGAAGTTCATACATATATTCCATGTAGATGGATTCTCAAGGATGTCAAGGAGTAGGGAGAGGGGTGTGCATTCCTTAATTCTTAATGGTCCACTTGGTGATGGCACAAGTAGTGTAGGATTTGATATATTTTCCAACATTGTGTCATAGTTTTGGCTAATAAAAATACTTCTACAATACTGCCACTTTCTTCTACACATCAAAGTGCCCTGCTACCCGACTGTTGTCCTCAATGCTCGAGTAATTGTAGATGCTTCTCTATAAAATACTTATCTTCCCATGTGGAATCTTCAACAAGTATGTTCTTCCACTTAATGAGATACTATGAAAGTGATCTATTCTATAGTTATGAGATTCTTTTTTCCATGATTTATTTAGGCTCCAATACGTTTTTTCCTTCCTCGTCAAGTTTTGGAAATATAGTTTGAACTAGGAGCTTGTCACCTGTAACCTTATTTAAGCATGAAACATGGATAACTAGGTGTACTTGTGAAGATGCAGGAAACTCCAATTTGTATGCCATAGTACCAATAAAACCCTCTAAGGGCCATGTTACTTGGGTGATAATTTATTATCCTTCTTAGCTTTCTTAAGGGACATTTGTTTGACTAGTTGTAGTCGAAAAAATACCCAATCACCAACATCAAAACTTATTTCACTACAATGTTCATTTTCCTATTGTTTTATTCGATTTTACACCAAAGTTAGGTTATCCTTTAAGAGTTGGATAACTTGTTATTTATGCTTGATGTGATCTTCCACTGCTTCAACCTTAGAATTGTATCTTAAAGATGGTGTAATGGATGGTGGACGTGTTGTGGTATTCAACAACCCCCCATTTAGTTACTATAGTAGTTAACGTTACATTAACTAAATGGGGACCCTTCAAAAATTTTATTCAAAAAACAAAGCTTAGCATTTAGTCATTTCTTTTATTTTTGAATAAAGCAAAACATAACAATCAAGACCTTTTAGGGAACTACTAAAACTCATGTTTTCATACATAGCACTTCTAAAAACCCCACTAAAGGAACTTTCTAAAAAAACCTCAAAAATCAAGCAAAGCATGTAAAATAAGGGCTCCATGGTCTAAATTATCATAAAATCTGACAAAAACAGAAGTCCTTAAACTTTTTTAGGCTTAAGTCTCGCATCGCATAACACGACCCATAAAGATTTCTCTCTTAAATACGATATAGCAAGGTTTGCAAGTTATGAAATCTCGATGGCGCTTTGGCTTTTATCGCATCACATTTCAAGTATTTAAGCAAACACTTTGCACTTACCATAAGTAGATATTGCAATATGTGATTTGCGCCCGAACTAACACTGTAGAGTATTAAAAGAAAATATTTCAAGTCCGTCAAGTCTATTGCCTAAGATGAGCCTAGTAAGTAACCATACGTGAGACAACTAATGGATAGCTCGCATCTCGCATATCGAAGACACACAGCAAGAGGTAAGAATGCTAAAATGCACACCTTGCGATATTGTGATCTGTGATATTGCTTCGCAAAATGCACAATCGTTATCATCACAGTATAATGGCTCGCTACCCAAGAAAACTTTCATCTCGTTTTTCGATGCAAACATTTATGAACAATAAAGCTAAGGGATAATGAATCATTAGTGGGAATTAGTGGGAAATAACTGCATTTATCTGTGAAAAGTCATTTATCTTGATACGATATATTGTTACGTGCATTCAAATAATGTTTCTTTTACCACCTTTACAAGCTATCTTCATTATTTCATTTTTACGTTCATCTTTGAGTGTCCGATATATTTTTTTCTTCATTTCAGGAAAAACCCGTACAGTAGATTGTTGAGAAGAATGGGGAAGAAAGGTAAGGTTGTAGCCTCTGAGAAGACAAAGATGACTCCCCTGTTCATAGACACCACATGCAGCAAAGAGGGAGGAACCTCTACATGGGAGACTATGTACAACATACTAGAGGAGGAACAGTTGAGGATTATGGAAACAAATGTTACAGTTGATGGCCTAGATTCCTCAGATGCTTCCATTCTAGAGATGGCTTGCTCATTTTTGCACCGCATAGCTGCTCAGATGAAGATAATCCCTTATACCGATATGGTAAAATGGGTTATTGATGAAGTAGATATTTCAGATAGACAATTCAGGATGAGAAGCCAAGGGGCCATCAGATATTTTACCCTGAATAATTTACAGCTTATGTACCACCTACCAAAGCCACAGCTCATCTACAATGAGCAATTCATAGAAAATTTTGTTAAAGAGAATAGCAACCTAGTGGATTGCACCTGTGTCTGGTCAAATAATGAAGAGAAGATCAAGAAAGACAAAAATGGTATGTACACTACTACATCTATTTGTCCCCCTTATAGTTTTGTTGCGGCTATGTTATGTCGATTGTTTAGTAGACCTGATAGTACCAAGTTCTCCCCATATTGGTTTTCGTTAATAGAAGCAGTCATTAACACAAATATCATGAATTGGGCCCAAATCTTGTGAGATAATTTACCAAAAACGATTATCAAGTATAGAAGGAGAAGAAGCATTGCTTCGAGGGTTTACCCTCCATTTTTTATGAGCACCTATGTTATGGATGCTATTTATTTTAGTTCAAAGTTCCCCATCATTGGATGGAAATGGACTGTTCAAAATCCACTTCCCATTCACATGTACCACAAGGTCATGTGGGAATCCAATTTTCAACCACATTTTTTCATGATTTGCCATGGAGTTATGCTCCCTATTTACAAGTAGCTATATAATCGATACGCCCCCCAGATTTTCCCAAGAAGATGAAGTTGACATCCTCCTAGTGGCTTGATGGTTCAGGGAGGAGACATTTACATATCAATGTTTTTGGAAACATCAGCTCCCCCCACATCCTCCCATACTATGTTCCAGATAAATTGATGGCTAGGGAGATAGCCTATCGTACATGTAGTGAGGGAGGAATGAGACATACATTGAAAGAGTCAAAGAAGACCATTTGGCCTGCATTCCTTATACAGTGCAGAGAATTTGCACTACACAACTTGGGACATGCGTTAAAAGAAGAAAAGAACATGTTATCTCTACAATTACCCAAATTCCCTGGACGTGAGTATGACCCATTTGGAACAGTCAAGAATTTCACCACCATGGTGAAAATAAAGTATTCACCAATGAGGAAGATAATTTTGATGATATATTTTTGCACAAAAACACATTTTCAGAGGTGAAACACATGGCCCAACTACTTTTTTACCATGAATATTTGGAAAAGTTTTATATTTATAGAGAAAGTAGGCTCGCAATGGTCCCATTGGACCAATTGTTAATTGAAGCAATAAGGGAGCCTACTCCCAGCATGACTATAGAAGGTGACTCCAAAGAAAACTCCAAATCCAATTTTGGAGCAGATTCTCAAGAAAAATCTATCAGGGAATCATGACATTCATCACAGAATGGAAAAAGCAAGAGCATCGAGGATACGACCCAATCTACATAGAAGATAGTTGAACAAGCTTCAGCTAGAAAGTAAGTTGAAATCCATACTACCTCTGCACAACCAATAAAACCCACAGTAATTGATTTAAAGGAAGATTGGGATAATTTTAATAAAAAAATTAATATAGAGGAACAGGTGCCAGAGCTACAAATGCTACAACACAAGACAACTCTAGAAATTACAATGGAAGAAGCTGCAAATGAACTAGAAGTAGAGCATACCCATGTCACCCCCACCTTCGAGATAATTCTGAAAATTGAAGAATTACCCCCTTTGGATGTATTCTATAGCCCACAGCATAAGGCTGTGGTGAAAAGGCAAAGAAAGAAAATAAAATTGGACTTTATAGTTGTTACTACCCGAAAAACGAACTAATGGATGTTCTATGGAAGGACTCGCCTGTTGATCCATCCTTCAACTTAACTAGACTCTCACAGTTTGCAAGTGCTTATGCTAGAGGGACTATAAACAAAGAAACAAAAGTCCAAACATTGCTTAGAGACAAGGAAAATAAAATAATGTCGCTCGAGCAACAATTACAGCAAGTCAAACCCGACCAACAGGTAGAGATACAATTGGCCAAGCTTCAATAGGAATTTGAAAAGATGCAAATAGAACATCGAATCAGCTTAGCTGAGAAGGAAGCACAAGGGCAGGTGATAATTGATATTCATAAATACAATCCAAAAATTGATCAATTTATCACCGAAGCACTCGCACTTAATTCCCAGTTGACACATCAGAAAGCAATGTTGAAGTCATCGACGGAAATCTTGATTACAACATTCTACTGGGAAGACCATGGATATATGCCATGGCAGCTGTTGTGTCGACCTAATTTAGGAAAATTGCATTTCCTTCCCAAGGAGGAATTACAATCATCGACCAACAAACTTTTCTCCCCAAAAGTTCACAAGTTACAGGAAGCATTCCAATGATCCATGGAAGCCCAAGTATGCTTCATAATATCGGAGTAGGCCTACTAAAAGACCCTACATTAATGGGAACTTTTACCCTACTGCCTCCTACGAATTTGGCAGAAGTAGCTAATGTAGGAACTTGCAATATGATATCTTCCATTCAAAAGGTATTAGAAAATGATGTTAACATGGATCATTCGCAGGTTTTGCCTCTAACCCCGCTGGAAATATTATAGCAATCAATGTTCTCAGCATGGGAGGAAAACCAACATCAGCACTTATCAAGCATTTGGATAGATAGGTCTAAGGAATATCGTACCCTTTCAGATCCTTGGTTGTGAGTACACTCTACAGACGAAGGAATCATTCAATCAATGATGATTGATGGGGCACCATGGGAAGATTACCACCATTGTTCCCATCTTCCGACTTGGAAAGAAGAAAATTTCAGGGACCTACACCATCCTTCAGTATTTGACTTTCTGATGAATACTGTAAACACGGTGGATTCTGAGAGAAACCTATCCAATATCGAAGAGACTATTTCCATAAATATCTTGACCAAAATAGATGTTGTAGAGAACATTAATGTTGGAAAATCTTGTTATTCTTCCAAATTGGAAATATATAGCACTCCCTTTCATGAGTTTAGAGATGTCTTTGCTTGGTCATATGATGAAATGCCACGTATCGACTTGAGCATAGTTGAACACTAAATTAAGATGTATCCAGATGTCAAACCGGTATGATAGCGGCTAAGGCAGGTGCACCCCAAGAAATCCATTGCCATCAAGGCGGAAGTTGAAAAACTCCTCCATGCTGGTTTCATTTACCTCGTTCCTCTAACCGATTGGGTATCAAATATTGTTCCTGTGATGAAAAACAAGGAACGATTAGAGTGTGCGTCGATTACAGGGATGTAAATCAAGCTTGTCCGAAAGACAACTACCCTACACCCTTTATCGACCAGATAATTGATGAATGTGCCGGATGCGAAATATTTTCATTTATGGATGGATTTTCTAGGTATAATAAAATAAATATCCGCCCACAGGACCAATCAAAGACTGCAGTCATTTTTCTGTGGGGCACATTCACATATTGCAAGCTACCCTTTGGTTTGAAGAATGTGGGGGCAACTTTTCTTAGAGCAATGAACTATGCTTTCCATGACATCAAAAACATCGTTCAACCTTATCTCCATGACCTCCCATCTCATTCGCAAAAGCGGACCGATCATCCGTGCCATTTGAGTGCAATATTTCTACGTTTCCGACGGTACAAGATAAGACTCAATACGCACAAATATTTGTTTTGTGTCAGTTCTGGTCGTTTACTTGGCTTCATTGTCTCAAAGGATGGGATTTCGACCCTTGCAAGGTTCAGGAAATCATCGATTTGCCTCCACCTTTAAGCCTGCTTCAGATTCAGAAACTCCAAGGGAAAGCAAATTTCCTCGGGAGGTTCATTCCAAATTATGTTGAACTAGCAAAAGGTTATACTCGTCTTTTGAAAAAGGATGTACCCTTCGTTTGGGACCAGGTCGCACAAGCCTCCTTTGATGCTGTAAAGAAATATCTAATACAAGCATCATTAATGTATGATCCTAATTATCAAAAAGAATTTAACATATATCTGGCTGCAGCAGATATGACCATAGCAATGGTTTTAGTTCAAGAAGACAATGGAATTGAACATCCTATATATTATTTAAGCCGAAACTTAACTGATATGGAAATCAAATACTCCTACGTTGAAAATATCACCCTCGCGGCTGTTCAAGCGATACATAGATTTCGACACTATGTCCACTTCAGGAAAACTACCATTTTATCAGATTGCAACCCCTTGACTTATATACTGTCGCGATAGTTGCTGGGGGGCAAATATTCAAAAAAGATAGCAATTCTACAAGAGTTTGACTTGGAATTCCAAAAATCCAAATCAAAGAAAGCCTTGGCATTCGCATAGTTACTATGCGACCTTCCATCGTCGTCCAACGATGCCACATCTGAAGAAGCAATCGTGGATGAAAATTGTTTCTGATATCTTCAAGCGATTTGTGGTACGGAGATATAATCGTTTATCTCCAGACACAAACATACAGGTCTAATACCTCTCGCTCCAAACAACGAGGAATTCGATACCAAGCAAAAGACTGCATGATCGTCGATGAGACTCTTTACCTTTGTGGTATCAATACAGTTCTGTGGAGGTGCCTCACCCTTGAGGAGGCCGAAAAAGTCCTGAATGACTGCCTTTCAGGTGCGTGTGGGGGGAATCAATCTGGTTATGCTACGGCGCAAAAATTTTTACGATCAGGATACTTATGGCCAACAATGTTCAAATATTTCATAACCGTAGTTAGAAGTTGTCATGCTTTCCAAATTTTCGATAGCAAAACTAGAAGACCACCTGCACCACTGCAGCCAGTAGTAGCTGTTGGGCCATTCGCCAAATGGGGCATAGATTTCATGACATGTAACCCCACCTCGACCGAGGGGCATGGGTACATAATAGTCGCGGTGGACTATTTTACCAAATGGGTCGAGGTGATGCCTACATTAAACAACAGCGGCAAAACGGTTGCCCTTTTCTTTTTCAATCACGTAGTCTCCAGATTCGGTGTTCCACAGCCCATAGTCACAGATCATGGATCGCATTTTCCCAATCACATGATGGTTGAGTTGGCTGCCAAATTAGGATTGTCCCACGACAGCTCTACTCCGTACTATCCACAAGCTAACGGACAGGTTGAAGCAATCAACAAAGTCCTAAAGCACATGCTGCAAAGGATGATCAGAGTCTACAAACGGGATTGGCACCTAATCCTGTACTCCGCCTTGTGGGCATACCAGACATCGATAAGAAATGCAACCGGATTCACACCTTTTCAATTGGTGTACGGTCTGGAAGCAATCTTACCGGTTCAATGTGAAATCTCGTCCCTCAAACTCGCAGTCGACCTTCTCCCCGGAACCTCAAAACAAGAGGCTCGTTTCTTGGAACTAATCCATTTGGATGAAACCCGTCGTGATGCATCTTCGGCTAATGAGGCTCATAAGAAACGAGTCAAAGCACAGTTCGACAAGAATGTCAAACCTCGCGTCTTCTCAGAGGGTGACCTGGTTTTACTTTATGACCAGGAATTCGATAAATTGGGAGCATGGAAATTGAAATCGTTATGGCTAGGTCCCTGTATTGTTAAACGAGTATTAGCAAAAGGAGCCTACGAGTTGATAAACTATGATGGGATTCCACTGGCGCAACCTCGCAACTGGTTGTACCTCAAGCGTTACTATGCTTCATTTCGCATAGTAATCCTCGTGCTTTTGTTACATTTTTGTTTTCGCCAAGAGCATTTAATTTGGTTAAGTAATCCACTTTTTGCATTCGTTGCAGATGTCAAACCTACTGGAATCATTTGTTGGATATGTCGGCGGAGCAAGTCGTAGTTCGTAGAACCTGTCTTTTGTGGCATGGGCCATTTTCAATCCTAGCGGCGAGTTAGTGAGTTTCAGAGGAGTGTGTATTGGTCAGTCTACGAACAATATCACTGAGTACAGTGCAATGATATAACTCCTTTCTGATGCCATCACACATGGCATACTCCGACTTGTCGTCAGGCTAGACTCACAGCTCGTCATTCTACAACTCACCGGCATCTATGCTATACAAAATCCAGCTATCTATCACATGTTCCTAAGGGTCAAAATTTTGGAAAGACAATTTGATTTCATCCAATATCAACATATTTCCAGAAGATTAAGCACATTAACAGACTCATTGGCAAATTATGTGCTAGATATACATTTGCGACATTTATAAAAAGAAGCATCACATCAATATATGCAGTAGGATTATGTAACTTAACCAAAATAAAGCTCCGAAAATCAAAAATATATTCCATAACTATTTATAGTCTATACATAATGTTCTGTAACCAAGAAAAAATTTGTCAAATGACCCAAAACTCAAAAATGATAGGGGGCACCCTAGCCTAATGATGCTGGTGATAACAAATCACCGCCTGCGCAATCATGCGTAAGAGCCTAGTCCATCGACTCGGCACTCCAGTGGTATGTCGCTGCAACCGCAAAGGCAGCTCATCGGCCCTCATGTCTGACATACCAAGGGTAAGACCCTCAATCTGGTCCTGTAGTGCCGAAAGAGTCTCAGCCACATCAAGGTCGCGGAGGATAGTCCTCCCAACAGCTTCTACTGGAACAGTCGTTGGGTCTCTACAGCGTACTACTGGTTGAACTAGTCCAACATCTGCATGAGCACATGATTTTTTATTAGTCTCGATAAGAACACTATAAAGGACAATAAACAGAGATATGGTCAGAAGAAATTACCCATGGCACCCCACTCCTCCCCAACCGGCAGCACCAAATCCGGATCACCTCGGAAATCCATACCAACATATGGGAACTTGGCATAGACCATCTCCTGACACTCAAACCACTTGAAGAAGGTCTCAGAAAAAGAAATCGGGGGCTGACCAGCGTGTCGAGACATGAGATCGACCCATCTCTGCATCTGTGGTTCTGTCGGTGGAGGTAGGCCAAGTGAAATGTATTGTGGCTACATCAGTGGGATTCTCTCCAAGGCAAAAGCAGTCAAAATAGAACCATAACCAAAGTTCTTGGATCTGCCACTCTTCACCTTGACCAATTGTTCCTTCATCACAGAAAGTACTGCATCACACCAATTGAACACCTTTGGTTCAAGGCATTCCAAAGCATACTGCATATAATATCTGTTGGCTATATGAAGAGTAGAACTACCATCCAGTCTAGCAAAAGTAAACAGAATGGTACGCAAGGGCTGGTCAGTGACATCTCTGATGTTGATCTTTCCGTCCACACTCGGCTGAGATCCCTCTCTGCAATTCCGGTGAATGTACTCCCTCACAGACTCACCCCAACGGGCGGAGCCTGATAATGAGAGAGGGGCACCATGCCTTGATAAACCAGTCAAAAAATAGATGTCCACCACTGTCAAGGGGATCGATTTGCCCCTAATCTACAATACCTGTTTGATAGGATCCCAGACATTGAGGAAATACTATAAAAAATTGACTTGTTGCCTCATGCTAGAGATACAGAAAAACTTTAGCAGGCCACAGTTCCATAATGCAGCTACTGTGCCTGGATCATGTAAAGCAATAGCATCCTCTTCTTCATGCTCACGTTCTCACCATGTGACAACCATTTTGCTCCGATGAATCTCTGAAAAACAAACAAGGGAAGAGTCAGGATCTTCATTTGGTGAAAACAGGCAAAAATTCCATGAGGAAACAATGCAAAAATTTTCCTCCCTGCACCCATCGCACCCCAGCAAGTGTACTAGGAGTGATGCATACTAACTAGTCAATGGAGATATCAGTATGCATCGCACCTTTAGACTAAGGAAGGGTGCGATGATCCTAGGGCGAGTTCTTCAAACCCCAGGGGCTCAACAGGACAAGGAAATAAGCTCAAAATCAAAAATGAAAAGCATGTAATGAAAGAGCACAAGTTTAGCTCTTACCTGGTCTAAATGATGTCGAGAATCATCCACAGAATCTCCCAGAATCTGCTTGTGAAAATAAGGGGGAAAAAGCACCTCCAAAGCTCCAACAAATCAAATTCAAATGAAATGGTAAAATGAGAGGTAAAAGTCACTTTTAATTTACTATGCACGTAATTCAAGTAAAATATTAGTGTTTTTAACTCATTTATCAAGCATATGTCTTCATTTCTAACCAGTTTGATGAAGCAAACGAATAGGTAGTACAATCTTTGAAAGAATGAAATGCTAAGGGTAAATAAAAAAACTCAATGACCATCATGGCGAGCAATGTTGTCGCAGAGTTCAAGCTCATTAAAAATAAACTCTCCACGAGCAGTTTTAGCGCATAGTTCAAGCTCGTTAAAAAATAAACATAAGTCATGAGCGAATGTTTCCCCCAGTGTTTAAGCTCGTTAAAAAATGCACTGGTGAATAACCATTGTGAATGCCTTATCACTAGCTTTTGAGCCTTGGTCATGTTCTCGCCATCACCTCCACTCTGTTTTTAGCCGACCATTCACCCCCATATGATTGTTCACCCCTTCGAGGAACATATGCGAAGAGTAATTCTGTTAGCCATCCTTGTGACACTGCCGTGATTGGAAAATTCCAAATCTTACCTGGAATCAGCTGCTACCCGAAACCATCACTCATTCCTCGAAAATGAGTCTTCTTTAAGCTCTTTTCACCTGACTCGTAAAATATGAAAAGATTGTTGAGCGATTGGTCTCTCCGACTCGTTAATGGCATCAGAAGTGTTATCCCTCCTCTAGATTTTAATCTTTTTGGACCTGAGGGATTATTACACAAAAAGATCGAGCACTTGTCTTGTTCGGCTCATTAAAACTATCGAAAATTCATCCCTTTCATATTATTTTACGCTTTTTTGGACATAAGGGATTATACAATGAAAAAGAATCTTTGGAGCCTTCTTTCCGTTTCTTTCAGACTCTCTAAAATTGAAAGAGACTGAGTTATCTTTGTCATTAAACTCGTTAAAACCGAATAGCGACAAACTCATCCAATTGGACGAGAACGAGTTTCACAGTCACTAGGCTCGCTAAAATATAGCGACAGGTTTGCCCGAAGGGCGAATTATAGAACAAGCATATGTTATCCTCCTCAAGCTTGACAAAAATAAAGAGGTACTAGTCAGCAATGACTGGGGAAAATTGGAAGAAAACTTGAAGAAACTTTATTGGTAGCAAGTCGCTCTTGAACATGACACTTTCCTTCCACATCCATGTCGGGTTGGGTTGTTCCGTTCACTGGTCATCACCATTGGTCTATCACACCATCCATCTTTGGGGCTAACACTACGAATCCATCATTAGTGTCACCGATATGTTCAAGGGAAGTCATTCAGACCATTCACCTGTGTCTCACCCACTGCAATACATTCATGTTTCATTCCTTCATGACCGCCACCCTGAACCCTGTATCATCAGTTTGTTTTCACCTCCAAAATCATTTGCTTCGTTCCATGTCATTGATGTGGGATTCATTAAGGCCCTCCTGCAACGGGTCACTTCTTGTTGACATCAGCTCATTATCCACGAAGTTGACTTAGGAACAACCCTTTCAGTACTTTGAAGCTTGCATGCCTCAATGGCAAGTTTCTCACTTTCGGCGACAGGTGTACATCAATGGCCCTCGACCGAGATATTTTGCATGGTGTTCGATACCGAGTCCTTTTTCACACCATGTAAATTGTACTACAGTACCTTGAGGGTCATTGTCGTTATTGGTGATTCCTCTCATGCCTGTTAACAGCATACATCATTGGCTGGTAATTAGGCAATGTCTTTCCATGTTCGACTCCAGAACATTTTTCACATGGATCGACTTGTACTCCGAGTGAATATTGGATGAGTTTTGAAGACCCCGGATCTAGTTTCATCCATCTGGGTTGTGATATATTCAGGAATATAAAAACATCCAGTGTACATCATTGCCGAACATATGATCATCCAAATCAAAGGATGATGTGTCCATATCATCAGGCTGTCACACAGACGATTGTCTGTGCTATGTACATGGAAATGAATTTATAAAGCTGAGCATGGGAATGCCCGCCTCAGCTAGATCGTGAAAAATGTTGTCAAAATAATGTATTCTATTGTATCTTATTACAGGTCACCTCCCAGCTCGAAAAAGTTCAGATCCTCATAGTAAAGCATTTCACCTGACATCAAAAAGATTAACGACCTCATTCTTTAGGGGGCAACTGTTATAGACATTTTTGGGCACTTCAAACCCAACCATAAATCTCCATAAACTGAGGGCTCCTAAGTCCCTAAAAGTGTTTCTTCACTTCCTAAAGGAACAAGGTCAACTGATTAGATCATCTTCCAGAAGTTCTCCACTGAAAACTGCTCATAAATGGTCAAAACTGGACCATACTGAAAGCTCAATGCAGAGGGTGTGATGCATATCACCTTCCCAATGTACAGGGTGCGATGCATACTGTTTTTCTCCTTTGTAGGGTGTGATGGTTGGGGATGGACAAACGACAGGGACAAAATGCAAGGTGGAAGATCATGGAATCTTCCAGAAGCTTCCCCTCTGACACTTGCCACTCCATTTTCGACCAGGGATGAGTAAGAGATCATAATTCTCCAAGTGGAAGTAGGAACTATCAGAGAGAAGACACTAATCAAGATCCCAAAAGATGACTCACCTCTCTGTAATCATCTATATATGGATCCCTCATCACAGAGATCCAGAGGCTGGAATTTTGTATCTTATAGAGAAGTGTTGTTGGTATTCTGGTGTACATTCACAGTGTTGGGTGATCTAGCTTTGCTTGAGGTGAAGAAGGGCAACTTAGCTGGAGAATGATGCTAGGTTAGAGCACATGGTTGTAATCTTCTTGCTATTTTTCATCTGAATAAAGCTATTCTTGTTTCCTTCCATATTCTTCTGTACTTGTTTATATATGCATGTATAAGGTTAATGCACATATGATCCTGCATTATTTATGAATTTAGGTCCTTGTTTCTTGCATAGTAGTATGTTGTTGTGATTCCACAGATTCTTTTGGAGCTGGTCAGACAAAGGAGAAGCTAAGAAACTCTATCAAGAAGGAGAGAAATCGAGCGCAAGACTCAGGTTGGCCCTCTTGGTTCTCCTCTCATCTATTTTCATAAAAGGAATCAATAGTAGACTTAAATTGTTTGTTTCTAAGATAGCCACCCATCTTAGTGGGAATAGCAGCATCTGAGTGGACACTATTCCCGTATAACAAAATGGCGACTCCACTGGGGAGTGACTAGATTACTTGTTAGCTTATCTATCCTTATTTCTTTTATAAACATACAGACAGAGCCTGAAGTCAAGCCAGCTAGCCTTCAAACTGCATTTGTCATACAAATGCAAAGTATATCAATGCTACTTCAGTCAATCTCCATGTTTTGTTTATGAATTAAACAATAGATCTGTGAGCAATATAATTGCCCTGAGTATTGGCTCTATTAACCTCTTAGATCACCCCTGTGTTTTGCATACACTGATCTTTACTTATTCAGCCTAAACACCTGAACTAGATTGCAAACTGTGAGTGAAATCTCATTCAAAGTCTCGCACTGCTACCATCGCACCCTGCCTTCAAGGAAGCCTATATGCATCGCACTTCCCGAGTGTAGTAGGTGCGCTGCATACTGAGTTCACTATGTAAAAGGTGCGATGGTCAAGGAGGATTGACTTTACCCTTCGATTGTGGATTTTTCTCATTGTTTTCAGTCTTATTCAAGAGTTTTGTTGTCTGTAGTCAGTGTACTTCTGAGAAAACCCCGTTCTCTTGCATTATTCCACCTCCTTAGTGCAAAGAACTATAAATGTTTTTATGTATTGTGTGTCGTTTCTAGTTCTCTTTTGCAAAAAGTAACATAGTCGAACTGTCGCCTCTAGATCTGAAAGTGTCATAGCTATCGTTTTCATTTTTAGAAAGCAATTCCATTGTTCTAGATAGTCGATTATACAGTTACTGTTGCGTAGGATTTGAATTATTAGTTTAAAAGTGTCGAAAAGCAATTTCCATTTCAAAATCGCAAAGTGTCTCTCTTGCTTTCACTTCATTTTGAAAAAGGATTTTGTTGAGTACTATCGCTTTAAAAAGTAATTCAGTTTTGCACATAGATTTCTTAACGTCATTCACACATTAAGAGAACTGAAAAACAAATACATGCATGTGCATTTGCATTTTGATTGCTTGGCTTGATTTAGGACTGTGCATTTACCGTGTGCTCTGTGCTCTTTGAAGAAAAGATTCTTGACTTTCTTCCCTTTAGTAGCTAGGATTTTCATTGCTGAAAGAAGATAAAATGTTTGTTTATAATCTTAGACTGCATTTTAGGAATTATACATACATCACGTGGTGAACCTGAAAGGAAAACTGTTAAGTAAGATCAACTTAAAATAAATTCAATGAATCTAACAACACTTTGGAACTTAATGCACAACATCTAGAGGTCTAGGCTAGAGACGTATTCCAGTGTCATAAAGCCTGGTAACTGTTGCTTTCAGTGTTGGTTGGGTGATTCCTCCACTCTAAGGTGGCAAGTGCCAGTATGGACTTGTGCTCCCACATACCGTTGCATATATATTGGGAGACCACAATAGGTTGTATCCTTTATCCTTAGGAAGCTGTGTCGGTCGCCCTGTCGATCGCAATGCACCGAACACAACATTCGGGAAGATTAACTACCATACCGTAAAATGTATTCTGCAGTTTTGCGATTGGTTTGGTAATCCTCTCTGCCTAGATCTCCAGAGAATTCCATTTTTCCCCTTTTCAAACTCCTTAAAGGAAAAGGTCCTCTGAGCGCTTGTCACTTCAAGCTCAATAAAAATCGAAGGCGACTAGAATCATATTTTGTTTTTTTCCCGAATCTTTAAAATTGAAAAAACAAGTTGTGTCAAAGCGTCTAAAATTCATTTAATTCGAAAAAAAAAATTCCCTTTTTATTTTGAGTTGATCAAGTAATCTGCAATCGTGGAAGAAAGTCAATCAAAACCCTGTCGTTCGTGGAGACTTACGAGTAAACCATTGTTGACTCCGGAAGCAAAGCCATTCCGAACAAAGCGAACTCATTTAACTGGATCAAATTCCCCTAGATTGGTTGGAGCAAGCACTCCAACATCCTCAAAGACTCCGGTTACTCCAAACATTTCTGGAATCCCTGCCTCTACAGAAGAAATTATGCAACAGCAAAAGGACATTACAATTGATCCTAGTGTGACGGTTAACACTGCTATTCCTGAACCAGCTTCGTCTACAGCCGATTCGGAAGGTGTTACTCCCCAACTGTCTGGTGCTGTAGAACTGACATCTTCTTTGGTACCAGAAATATTTTACGAACTTGACGGTCTGCCTCTTCCTCCTGGATTGATTTCCATAGAAGAGATTGTGGAGGATCCTCCATCTAGCACTCTAATGCAACATGGAGCTGGGATTGCCCTGTATCCTTCTTCGTTAGAAAATATTCACCCACCCTCAGAAGTTCCTGAAGAATCACTGAGGAATCTCTTGGATAAGCTTAATATGTTTGAACAGCCATCAACATCAAGGACTGTGTCACCCGACACAACAACAGCAGAAGCTCCTTCTGCTATTCCGACAATTTTCGTTGGCGTGCCATCTGTCCCAACCAGCTTTCAATTGCTGGATGGAGTCCATCCTGGGACTATTTCGACAGTATGGACTCTTCCCGTTTGTTCATCCAAAATTATATCTGGAATCTCTTACGTTGAGTCTCGACAAATTGATCCGTCACAAGGTCAATTTGGGCAAACTGGTCCCCAAAAGCAAATTATTCCTTTGAGTACTGGATTACCATCGTATGGAGGACCATATACCCTTTCATTTTCTTCCCCAGAAGGACAACCATGCGTGAGTTTGCAACAAAATTTGGGTTATGCTGGAATCACAACTAGCGGTTGGGTACCCGTCCTGTCTTAACAACCAAGAGTTGTATGCTCGATACAACAAAGTTCGCCTATGAAAAACATCCCCACTATGCCAATTATTGTGGCCGTATCGCAAGTACAAGCATCACCAGTTGTATGCCAACCTCAAGTTTCGCAGGTCGCCATACAACAATCTCCTTTACCTCCGACACAACCACAGTCACCCACTAGTGGAATGGCACAAGTTCAAACGGGGAACACCAATACCCATCTTTGTCAAACAATCAGTGCTAGACAACTGCCCATTGCTTCACAGCCATGGCTGGTGCAATACCAACAATCGTAATTCTAGCAGGCTTACCAAGGATATGAGCAAGAAGTCTTTGCAAGTAATGGGAAACAGTATCAACCATATCATAATGGTTATGCCCATCAACCTTACCAAAGTTACCAACATCAAATGCATTATGTTGGTATGCAAAGACCGACTGCTCAAATGATTCCATCTTATCCTGGGTATGCTCAACCAAGCCTGAATCAATAGTTTCCCTTCATGGCAACTCTAGAGTTACCAAATCTAAGTCGACTAATGAACGATCCAATTGCCTACGCCCCTTGGTGGCTAGCGATTCCACATAAACTCTCATCAGATATTCCTAAATTTAATGGAAATCCAGGCGAAGACCCATCGAATCATGTGATGACCTTTCATCTATGGTGTTCATCAAACATTCTCAATGATGATTCGATTCGGCTTCGCCTCTTTCAGCGCACGTTAACTGGTCTCGCA
Source organism: Pinus taeda (assembly GCA_000404065.3). Classification (NCBI taxonomy): domain Eukaryota; kingdom Viridiplantae; phylum Streptophyta; class Pinopsida; order Pinales; family Pinaceae; genus Pinus; species Pinus taeda. Next base: position 128,037 of record APFE031730791.1, on the reverse strand, counting down.
GCAAAGTGGCATATCGAACTACCTAGAGCTTCGTTTGATAACTTTATTACCCTAGCCACAACCTTTTTAACCCATTTTCAATTACCTATCAGGTACAAAACAGGAACTGAGCTGCTTACCAATTTCAAACAAACGAAATCCACTCACATATCCGATCATATTCATGAGTAGCGGCATCATCCTATGGTAAAAACGTATGTTCCTGATCAGCTATTAGCTGAATGGTTTATTAAGTCACTGTTACCCACTATTACAGAAGATGTGGAAAAGCAGGGAGTCGTCACTAAAGAGCAAGTTATTGCTCATGCACAATATCTAGACTTGATTTATACTTAGTCTGGCATGCTCTACGATAAAATCCCTGACGCTCCTAGACCAAAATTCTCTGTTCCTCCGCCTCCTAAATCAAACAAAGACTCTCATGCCGGCGATGGTGTGATAGGTATGACAAGCACTAAAACCACAAAGGCCACATCAAAAAAGGCCTGCACGGTTTCGAGTCAAGATGCAAATGAGGAATTTCTAGCCTCGAAAGTAAATGTCGTGTCAACAAACAAAGGCAAAGAAACCAAGCAACCAGGAGGCAAGAAGAAAAAACAGGGAAGAAGAAAAACCAGGGAGACCCATCTCCTAGAAAACATTCTGCAAACCCTTCTAGGAATGTGAAACCAAAAACCCCATGTCATATATGTGAGGAGGATCACTGGACACGAGACTGTCCATATAAAGAAGAACTTAGAAAATCTTTCAAAAGTTCAAAAACCTCGGCTGTATTGACTGATCCGTTTACAAACCTAGGAACAAATCTGGTTGCAAATGAAAATGCTTCCTCATCCCAAGTGCTAATGTTGTCAGTCTCGAAGCAACTGAATGATCCTCTAATAACGACAAGGAGTAAATATTACAGGAATCCACAAATGTTGAACAACAAGGATAATGATAAACCTAGTAGTTCAACAACGACTTCAACAAAAGTCGTGCCACCAATCATTCCTGAATTAACGATAAAATCGCCAAAGGGAGTAGTACACAAATCGACGTTTAATCCTCGTGCCCGAGCAGCATAGCACTATAATATAGTGGAGGATTTAGCTCAATCACCATCCGCGATGTCGACTCTTGAGGTACTGCAAAATTTCCCTTCCCAAAAGCAGGCTTTATTATCAGCAATAGGTGGGATAGACCCAACGGATTCCAATCTTGTATATTTTAATCATAAAGGATACGACCCTAAGTTACCAGCTCAACTAGCTTTCCTCATTCAAGTGAAAGCCCTCAACAAAATTATTCATAGAACAATTATTGATGAGGGGGCATCCACATGTATCATGTCGATGAGTTGCTGGAAAACTCTAGGATCTCCGTCCTTGTCGCAATCATCAACAACATTGAAATCATTTGATGGGCATACATACACCCCGTAGAAATCGATGTTGAAGTCATCGACAGAAATCTTGCTTACAACATTCTATTGGGAAGACCATGGATATATGCCATGGCATCTGTTGTGTCGACCTAATTTAGGAAAATTGCATTTCCTTCCCAAGGAGGAATTACAATCATTGACCATCAAACGTTTCTCCCCAACAGTTCGCAAGTTACGGAAAGCATTCCAATGATCCATGGAAGCCCTAGCATGCTTCATAATATCGGAGTAGGCCTACTAAAAGACCCTACATTAATGGGAACTTTTACCCTACTGCCTCCTACGAACTTTGCGGAAGTGGCTAATGTAGGAACCTGCAATATGATATCTTCCATTCAAAAGGTATCAGAAAATGATGTTAACATGGATCATTCGTAGGTTTTGCCTCTAACCCCGCTGGAAATATTATAGCAATCAATGTTCTCAACATGGGAAGCAAACCAGCATCAGCGCTCGTCAAGCGTTTGGATAGATAGGTCTAAGGAATATGGTACCCTTTCAGATCCTTGGTCGCGAGTAAACTCTACAGACGAAGGAATCATTCAATCAATGATGATTGATGGGGCACCATGGGAAGATTACCACCATCGTTTCCATCTTCCAACTTGGAAAGAAGAAAATTCCGGCGACCTACACCATCCTTCAGTATTTGACTTTCTGACGAATACTGTAAACACGGTGGATTCCGAGAGAAACCTATTCAATATCGAAGAGACTATTGCCATAAATATCTTGACCAAAACAGATGTTGTAGAGAACATTCATGTTGGCAAATCTTGTTCTTCTTCCGAACTGGAAATATATAGCACTCTCTTTCGTGAGTTTAGAGATGTCTTTGCTTGGTCATATGATGAAATTCCAGGTATTGACTCGAGCATAGTTGAACATGAAATTAAGATGTATCCAGATGCCAAACCGGTACGATAGCGGCTAAGGAAGGTGCACCCCAAGAAATTCATTGCCATCAAGGCGGAAGTTGAAAAACTCCTCCATGCTGGTTTCATTTACCCCATTCCTCTAACCGATTGCGTATAGAATATTGTTCCTGTGATGAAAAAACAAGGAACGATTAGAGTGTGCATCAATTACAGGGATGTAAATCAAGCTTATCCGAAAGACAACTACCCTACACCCTTTATTGACCAGATAATTGATGAATGCGCCGGATGCGAAATCTTTTCATTTATGGATGGATTTTCTGGGTATAATCAAATAAATATCCACCCACAGGACCAATCAAAGACTACATTCATTTTTCCGTGGGGCACATTCGCATATCGCAAGCTACCCTTTGGTTTGAAGAACGTGGGGGAAAATTTTCAGAGAGTAATTAACTATGCTTTCCATGACATCAAAAACATCGTTCAAGCTTATCTCAATGATCTCCCATCTCATTCGTGAAAGCAGACTGATCATCCGTGCCAATTGAGAGCAATATTTCTACGTTGCCGACACTACAAGATAAGACTCAATCCACACAAATGTGTGTTTTGTGTCAGTTTTGGTCGTTTACTCTGCTTCATTGTCCCAAAGGATGGGATTCGTCTCAACCCTTGCAAGGTTTAGGCAATCATCGATTTGCCTCCACCTTCAAGCCTGCTTCAGATTCAGAAACTCGAAGGGAAAGCAAATTTCCTCAGGAGGTTCACTCCAAATTATGCTGAACTAGCTAAAGGTTATACTCGTCTTTTGAAAAAGGATGTACCCTTCATTTGGGACCAGGTCGTGGAAGCCTCCTTTGATGATTTAAAGAAATCTCTAATACAAGCATCATTAATGTATGCTCCTGATTATAAAAAAGACTTTAACCTGTATCTGGCTGCAGCAGATATGACCATAGCAATGGTTTTAGTTCAAGAAAACAATGGAATTGAACATCCTATATATTATTTAAGCCGAAACTTAAATGATATGGAAATGAAATAGTCCTACGTTGAAAAGCTCGCCCTCTCGGCTGTTCAAGCAATACAGAGATTTTGACACTACGTCCTCTTCAAGAAAACTACCATTTTATCAGATTGCAACCCCATGACTTATATACTGTCGCGACAGTTGTTGGGGGGAAAATATTCAAAATGGATAGAAATTCTACAAGAGTTTGACTTCGAATTCAAAAAATCCAAATCAAAGAAATCCCTGGTATTCGCATAGTTACTATGCGACCTCCCATCATCGTCTAACGATGCCACATCCGAATAAGCAATCGTGGATGAAAAATTGTTTCTGATATCTTCAAGCAATTTGTGGTACGGAGATATAATCATTTATCTCCAGACACAAACATACAGGTCTAATAATCGTTTATCTCCAAGCAAAAAACTATGTGATCATCGGTGATACTCTTTATCGTCATGGTATCGATACAATTTTGTGGAGGTGCCTCACCCTTGAGGAGGTCGAAAAATTCCTGAATGACTGCCATTCAGGCGCGTGTGGGGGGCATCAATCTGGTTATGCTACGACGGAAAACATTTTACGAGTAGGATAATTCTAGCCAACAATGTTCAAAGATTGCATAACCGCAGTTAGAAGTTGTCATGCTTGCCAAATTTTAAATAGCAAAACCAGAAGACCACCCGCATCGCTGCAACCAGTAGTAGCTGTTGGGCCATTCGCCAAATGGGGCATAGATTTCATGACATGTAACCCCACCTCGACCGGGGGGCATGGGTACATAA
>APFE031730791.1:85252-123913 GCA_000404065.3 Pinus taeda | reverse complement strand
AAATAGTTGCTAATACTTTCAATCTTCATATATTTATGTAAGAAGTTATTATTCTTTTATTAGTAAACAAGTGAATGAATGAGGTTTGTATTGGTAAGGAAGTGAATAGTTGTTAGTATTTTTTTATTTTTTATTTTTTAGAAATAGTTGCTAATACTTTCAATCTTCATATATTTATGTAAGAAGTTATTCTTCTTTTATTAGTAAAGAAGTGAATGAATGAGGTTTGTATTGTAAGGAAGTGAATGAATGAGGTTTGAGAAATAAGTTGGTTTGGTTATTGGATTTGTCATTAATATAGAAAAAGAAATTAATAAAAATAACTTGTTTTAATAAAAATAGTTGTTTTTATATATGTTTGTAATATATTTGGATAATATCACATGAAAATGTAGGGAGTTAGATTTTTTTTTACACAAATTACTGATTGGTAATTATCCAAGTCACTATTTCACATTCCTCATAACTATTAAATAAAATGTTCATTAGTACATAAGGTAACTATATGGTGTAACCTTGCATCCAATTCATGATTCCTTTAACCACATTAATTAATCACATACTTGACATTATCAACATCGCATTATGCAAAGAATAGTTTTTTTCTTTTTTCACCTCCTCGAGCTCTGCGAACGACTGCATGCTCTCACGGGTTGGTTGGTCATGCTAGGGCTGTGCCCCTCTGTCATGGATGAGATGGGCTTGTCCTAGGCTCCTCCCATCAGTCTCCCGTCCTCCCTTAAGGTTGAAGATGTTCATTCAAGTCTCTTCTAGCTTTGATGCCAGCCAAAAACAAACCGAATGCTTCAAAGTTCGTTAAAAAGATGGAAAATATACCAGAGGTCTCCCTCTTTGCAGAGGAGTCAATCTAGGTAGCTCTGTCACTGGCTGAGAGCTCTGGTAGGATAGTTGACTAGCCTTTGGCCTTCTCCCAAAGCCACGGGAGCCTGGGTCTCCAGGAACTGGAGACCGTTAATCAAGCAAACTGTCACCTCGTATTTCCTAGGGCGAGGCTACTTCATGTTCTAGTTTATTTCAAAAGAAGACAAGGATCTAATCTTCAGGAATGAGCCCTATTTTATGGGCCCTCAAGGTCTCTATTTGAACAAATGGACTCCCGATTTTGATCCAACTGAAGATGTTCTGTTGGCAATTCTAGTGTGGGTAAGGCTTGTGAATCTACCTTTACATTGTTGGAACTGGGATTCCCTTCAACATATAGGAAACACGTTGGGAAAATTCATAGATCATGCAAGCGCCAAGGATCAATATGATTGCACTAGGATCTGTCTCAAATTGGATCTAGAAGTGGGACTGTTAGAGGCTATAAAGTTAAATGTAGGAAGTTAGACCCATGTGCAAAAACTTGACTACAAGTAGCTTCCTTTCAAGTGCCGTAAGTGCCTGGAATATAGATATTTTTCCAAGAATTGTACTAAAAATGAAGAGATGGTGCAAGGAAAGGAAGAGGGATGGAAGTAGGTCAAAAGATCTAGGGACAACCCCAAACCCTTAAACTCTCTTGCGACTTCAAAGGGAAAAGGGCTGCAACCTTCTTCTAGTGGCTAAGGGCAGCAACCAAAGGCACAAGAGAATGCATTTGCCCCCCTTTCCTCGGCCTCAATTGAAGTAAAAGAAATATAACAATAGCAAAATGAGCCAAATGAGAAAGATATTTTCGAAAAATCTAGGTAAGGTGAGAGTGCAGTAGTAAACCCTAAGGGAAAAGCCATGGATATGGAAGACGAAGGCCATGATCTAGAAGAATCTAAGGAAGAAGGAGAAATAGGTGACTCCCAAACATTGTCTCATAGATCGACAAGAGGAAGGAAGTCTGTCTGGGAAAAAAGAGAGCGAGAAACATATAAAGACAAACTCCAAGGTAGTCAACCAATGTTGGAAAAGCTGCTAGCAAAAATACCAAATATTACAAGAAGTCATGAACAAGGGCCCAAAGGGGCCACCCAATCTAAAAAAGGTAAATAATGCATATTGTCTCCTGGAATTGAAGGGGTTTGGGGAGCAAGAAAAAGGAGGAAGTAATGGAAAGTTTGATTAGGATAGAAACCCCAGATATCCTACTGATCCAAGAGACTAAGTTGGAGGAGAAGAACTTCCTCCAAGTTGGCAGGAATACTTGGAGAAAAAGTGGAGGGTAGGTTGTCTCAGCCCGAGGTGCATCGGGATGGCTAGGATCTCTATGGAATGAAGCCAAGTTCGAATTGTTTAATGGAAAGAAGAATACTCATTGGCAGCTTATGCAATTCATAAGCTGAGAAATAAGGGAGGCTTTTAGTCTCTTTTATATTCCAATAAATGCAATGGAAAAGAAGCAGTGTTGGGACTTAATCAAGCTCATGGCCGAGGGAGAAATGTTGAGAAATATTATTATAGCAGGGGATCTGAATATAACCTTAAGTTTTTCCGAGAAGAGAGGTGGCAGCATAGTAAGGGATCCAACAAAGAAATGGGTGGAGGACATCATGGAAGATTTGGATTTGCTCGACATCAAGCCCTTGAAAGGTAAGTATACTTGGTGAAATAAAATAATGGGTCCTGGCCATATTGTTGCTCGATTAGATAGATTTCTTATTCAAAGTTGTTATCTTCTCCTTGGTTTAGAAGTTAGGATGCTCATTCTACCATGCATCATTTCAAATCATAAACCCATAAGGTTGGAGCTCTCAGCACAATTTTTTTTTGGGCCCATTCGTTTTTGATTCAGTGCTTTATGGATTAGGCATCCAAACTTTATGGATAAGGTTAAAGAGAGCTGGATTCGGCTTGTTACAGGGTCTCCTTTCTTTGTATGGGAAGAAAAACTAAGAATAATAAAAGTAGATCTGAAGAGCTGAGCTAAAACTCTTATGCATCCGGCTGATGAAAGGAGGATGGCCCATGCCGCCCTTGAGAAACAATAGCTATAGATGCAAGAAGAGTTCCTCACAGAGGAATCTATAGTCATAGAAGGAAACCTGCAGCAAAAATTCCACAAAGCATGTTTGCAAGAGGAAGAATATTGGAGGCAGAAATCTCGTAGCCTGTGGTTGAAAGCAGGAGGCAGGAATACCTCCTTCTTCCATAAGCAAGCCCAAGCTAGAAGGTCCTTCAATATCATTTCTGAAATAAAAGAAGGCCTTGTTACCCACAAGGACTTCACAAGTATCAAAGGGGCTGCCTTCTCCCACTTTGAGAAATTATATAGTGAAGTCGAGGTAATAACCGAGGACACTATGTTATTGGATGTTATCCCCCCCAAGATCTCTCCAAATATGAATCAACAACTAGAAGCTAAAATTACCATAAAAGAAATAAAGGTTGCGCTCTATGAAATGGAGTCGAAGAAATCCCCAGGTCTGGATGGCTTCACAGCCAGAGTCATCCAAGTCAGTTGGAAAATAGTCAAGAAGGACCTGCACAAAATGGTTTCAAAACCTCAACACTGCCAGAAAATTGGAGGAAGCACGAATTATAGCTTTCTCGCCCTCATCCCAAAGGAGAAGGGATTCAACACATTTAACAGGTTTCGTCTGATTGTGTTATGCAACATTGGCTACAAACTCAAAATAAAGGTGATTGGCAATAGATTGAAGGTCCTCTTGCCCTCCATTATTCCTGAAAACCAAGGGGGTTTCGTTCACGGTAGGCAGATTGTGGACAACATAATCCTCGTGCAAGAGGCTATTCATTATAGCTTGCAGCGGAAAGAAAAAGGTACGGTGGTCAAGCTGGACCTGGCTAATGTGTTTGACAAAGTTTGCCACAAGTTCCTCTTTGATGTGATGAACAAGTTTGGGTTTGGTTAGGAGTTTATTAGATGGGTCCAGGCTTGCATCTCTGAGCCCTAGATCGCCCCTTTGGTAAATGGAAGAGAAATCGAATTCTTTAAAGCCTCTATAGGGCTACACCAGGGTTGTCACCTTTCTCCTCTCCTTTTTGTTTTGCAAGCTTCTGTTCTGAGTTTTTATTTAGAAAAGTTCCAGGTGGACCAAGAGATTATGGGTCTTAGGATTACTTGAGGTGTCAAGGATATTAATCACGCATTGTTCGTTGATTATACTCTTTTATTGGGCACTACCTCTATTTATTCTACCTCCAGATTCAGGAAATCATTAGATGATTTCTGTGGCACTTCGGGCAGCAAACTAAATGAAGGGAAATGTCATTTTTATGGCTGAAATACTCCCAACAATGAGCTTTCCTTAATTTCCAAATTTTTGGGCTTCACTGGCTCTGCTTCTTGGAATTCTGTCATTTATTTAGTCCTTCCTATATTCCAAAGGAGGCATTCCAGTAAATATTAGCTCCTAATGGTTGAGAGATTCAATAAAAAAATTTAGTCTTGTGGCTTCTCATGGTTGAATCTTGCAGGGAAGACAATGCTAATTAAGTATGTTCTAACTAGCCTACCCATCTTCGTATTCTCGACCATGTTGGCTCCCTTCAGCATCCTCAAGAAGATGGAGGAGTCGATAAGAAGGTTCTTTTGGAAAGTCAGCAAGCAAAATGATAGGAAGATCCCCCTTGTCAGTTGGGGCAAATTTGCTAAACCTATACTAGAAGTAGGTCTAAACTTCAAGGACCTGAGGTCTCAAAATACTACTATGGGGGCTAAGATCTTATGGAGACAAATAGCCCCGAAACTGGGATGGGCTCAAAAGGTGCTTTGGAATAAATATTTCAGGGGTCAGGGGTTACAAAGCTTGCATGACCTCACCCACACCATTAAAGGCTCTCATATTCATAGTCTTTGCATGCAAGCCTTACCACTAATACAAAATCATTCCTTTTGGATCCTGGGTAATGAAAATCTCATTAATATCTAGACTGATAAAATCATGAATAAAGAACCTTTACATGAATACCAAGAGCTCTCTGAGCTTCGAATCTAGGCATTGAACAATGACATCAAAACTTTGTGGGATATCTCTAGCTAGAAGGATAATGGGTGGGCAAGCTGGAAGAAACCTCAAATGCCGGATGCTATGGACCAGGCATGGTCACTCCTACTGGCTAAATTGAAAGGTATGAGCCTGATTAGAATCATAAAATATGATAACAGAGGTTGGGGCTCTCAAACTGGTTCTTATACTGTTGCTCAAGGCTATGCATAGCTCACAAAAATTCCTCATGTTCTTTGCTGCCCTGTGACTTGGAGAGGACTTTGGAAGCATAAATGTGTGCAAAAAATTGATTTTTTGTGTTGGATGTTGTGCCACAACAACATTTTAACTCAGGATAGTGTTAAAAAGAAAGGCTTCGCGGGCCCTTCTAGATGTAGTCTATGCTTGGAAAATGAGGAAAATGCCTCTCATTTATTGATTAAATGCAGGTTCGCCAAGAGTATTTGGGCTAACATGTTTTCCTCATGGTGATCCACTGTTCATTTCCCAACTCAATTGCTGGTTTGTTTGCTAATTGGTCTCACCTCTATCCTAGAAAGTTCCCCAAAAATAATTGGTTCAAAGCAGCTTGGCTAGTTTATCGGAAATTTATTTTCTAGCAAATATGGATTGAGTGCAATCACAAAAATTTTCAAGAGAAAATGCAGAGGGGTAACCTTGTTTTGTCAAAAGCCAACAGCCTGCTCAAGGAATTTCTCGACAAGAAAATTGAGAAGTTGGAAAATAAAAATTTAAGTCCTCAAGAACTGGCGTGGGGGAGCAAGCTTGGGCTCTAGTTTTCTAAGGATGAGAGACAATTCAAAACTATGAAAGAATCACATATCAGGCTTGCTGAGGGAAATTTATGCAAGTGGCTACATAAGTGTGATATTTCCTCCTTGTTTTTTGATGGGGCCACCAAAGGCAATTCGGGGATTGCTAGGGCCGGAGTTGTCATCAGGAATGCAGATGGTTGCATAGAAAACATGTATGCCTGGGGGCTGGGTCATAGTACCAACATGCCAGTAGAGGCCATGGCTCTATTGCAGGGTCTTAAGCATTTACAAGATCTTAGTATTGAGAAAGCCATTATTCTTGGTGACTCCCAATCCTTGATTTGAATTCCAGTGGATAACACGTCCTCAATTGGACTTTCGGCTAGTAAGAATGGTTGCCAGAATAAGGAAGCTAGTTGGCTCCTTTCTTCAGGTGAATTTTTTCCACATTCTTTGATAGAATAATAAGCAAGTGTATGTGAAAACCAACAAAGTTGTCCTCCTTCCTGCAGACATTCAGATAAGAGATAGGCTTAAAGATTGGGATCCAATCCCTTAATTCTATTTCTCATGTATTACTATCTTTTACTTCAACAGTTTGTCTGTATTCACAAGCATGGGGAAATTCGAGAAAACAAATCGACTAATGGAGTCAAGAAGATTCAAAACATTAAGGTTATGGTGTTAATTTTTCTATATGTTGAGGATAGTCAGTTCATGGGCTTCCTAAATGTAACTCGCTAGTAGGCTTTGGATTTCTTTTAATACAAACTATAACCATTTTCGTTAAAAAAAAAAAAATCGCATTATGCAAGGAATCACATCATCAAATTGACATAATAATAAATCACATCATTGAACACTGATATACCCTGGAAATCTCTTAGGGTGAAAACCAAAAAATGTTTAATTTTATTATTAAACGCTCATGAGGGTGTTCACCCCTCACTCAATGGCTTATAAGGGAGTTCATCCCTTATCCATTGTTATAAAATATTACAATGAAATATTATTATAATAAAACATACCTAGCTAAATCTATTACAAATGTCATGAAACCATTTACCCACAAATCACCACTCTCTATATCCTTGTGACATGATTGTTCCATGGACCATATTGCAACTCAGACGCATCAACATGGACCACTAGTTCTTACCTTCCACAATGTTAAACCTTATTTGTCTCTGACACAAATCTCTATCATTTCCTGTCATTGTTGTCATCAACAAGCTTTGGTGACAATATTAGATCAAGTATTAATTAATCAATAATCAATTTTTAAAAGAAATCTTTTAACATCTACTCATGTGCGAACACGATATGTAAGTGTAATATCACATCATGCTTATTCTAACAATATTGTGCATATAAAAAAAAATAATTATCAAGTATGTCAAAATAATTACCATGTTACTATGATCATTCTCGCACCAACATTAACATCTATTCATGTGCAGACATGATATGTAAATATAATATCACATCATGCTTCTTCTAACAATATTGTGTATGTGTAAACAAATAATTTTCAAGTATGTCAAAATAATTACCATGTTTCTATGATCATTCTCACACCAACATGCGTTCATATTCAAAAGATACCATTGTAACCATTCATATCCCATTTAAAGGATACTAGCAACCTATCTTTGTTTTCCATGCATGTAATTAGATAAAAACTTATTCAAAGAGAGCTAACCGCTTAGCTTCTTCTTTGTGCATGTAAGTAAGTAATATTTCCAATACAATAGATATTATTATATTACATAGAATTACATGCCCTCTTCTAAGGGAAGACTAACATGATAAACATCATTATTGTACATGCAAATGCAAGTCCCTTTTCGTAAAGCATCTTTCCCAAAATAGAGTTATTTTCAAATTCTCTTGTATGCATAAACACATGTGTTGCTCTAAACAAAACTAATGTGTTAGTCATTATTTATTGCATGTGGATATGTGTATTTTACAAAAGAAAGCTAATGCTTTTATTCCATGTGATTTCTTGTCTCTCTTCCAAGGTCTAACACAATGATTATCGTTTTCTACACACAATTTTTGGTTTCTCTTCAAAAGCCTATCACAATAATTATATACTTTCCAGGTATAATTATTTTGAAGAATCCAACATCATAGATGTAATTAACATGGATGAAAAATCATCTCCTTTCAAGAGATAGAACACAATATTTATATTTGTCATGCAAACAAATAACATATTTCTTTCTAGAAATATCAAACATAGTAGTCTATTTTGGTGTATGAAAAGAATTTATTTCTTCTCAAGAAATATCCAACATAATAATTTTATGTTGGTGCATGCAAGGAACTTAATTCGTATCACCATAACTAAATACAAAACAGTGTATTCTTTCAAATGATAACACAATAATTATTTTTCTTTGCATTCAATAAAAATTCTTATCCCAAAGAATATTAATATAATAGTTGCCTTTTTATGCATAAAAATACAAATTTCCTGCTACCTTTTCAAAACAACAACTTGGGTAACCTTTGTTTTCTTATTCATAGAAATTTATGGGTTCTTTTCTAGAGATTACTCTAATTATTTTTTCTTTAGTTCATAACCCATGAAATCCTATCCAAAGTTACTATGGTTAACCTATAATTAAAGTTATGGAAGTAATTCCAAGAATTAATCTAAAGAAATCAGACAAAATATTCTTCTCTTTCCTTAAGAAACTTTTTTATCATCTTTTATAATTTATATATATATATATATTCATATTCTTTCCAAAAATATAATGTACGGAAATGTTTCCTTTTCAAAAATGAAATGTATATAAACAAGCCAAATATTGTCACATGTCCCTAACTTTCCACATAAATTCTTTATGGGTAAAATTCTCAAACGTTGTTTACCAATAGCAAAACATCATTAAAATCCTCTCTATGCATAATGTATATAAACTTTCTTTTTCTGCAAATATTGTAGTAACTTATCTTTTCAAGAAATAGCATGTAATCGACATCTATACTTATCTTTCAAATGACTGACGAGACTCAAGCTTCTCTTTTGGTTGAGACCATCCATCTCTACTAACCCGTTATTCATATGGTGCTCCTTATACGGAGCCAAAAATGCTAAAACACCAATTTCTAGGAGGAACTTCTCGTTTGGTTGAGAGAATCCATCTCTACTAACCTGTTATTTATATGGTGCTTCTTATACGGAGCCAAAAATGCTAGAGCACCAATTTCCATGAGTTTTTCCTCAAGACTGAAATCATTATACCAAGAAATCATTAATATAAATCCTGTAAGGTTATTAACAAGCTACATACTTCCCATGTTCCCATGCTTAGGAATTACTCTCGTTAGCGCATTCTATTTTTTTGTCCCAAAAACACTTCCCATCTTCCCATGTTTCAGAATTACTCTCGTCAAGGCATTCTATTTTTTTCCCAAAAACATAACACCAAGTTCCCCATGTATGGGATACATGTTCCTTTTTTTAAAATGAGGAGATCCTCGAAAACTTGAGCATTAGTCCCAAAAAACCAATTCAAGAACCATTTTCGTGTTTCCTTCAAAGTCGGTGAGGTAGTTACAATTGAATCTTGATTGAACCACTGAAATTAAATTTAACCACTAATAGATTTTATGTTATTAAATCCTTGATGTCTTATGTTAGGGATAGTTTGTTGGATGTGGATTTGCAAGAAAGAGAGAGTGGGAGAACCCTCCAACCATTGGAATGCATCCAACCCAAGAAAATGAATCGAAGAACAGTTATAAAGCACTGAACCCTAACTAAATTCTAATCCAAATTTCATGTAAGAAAGGATAAATAAATTTTAATTAATATTCTTTGTGTAAAATAAACGTGAAATAGGGATGTTACAATTTTTTTAATGAAATCCATTTTATTTATCGTGTGAAATTTATTATATTAAATTAATAGTATCCAAATTTAACGGGTTTTGTATAGTTGGTGATCAAGTGTGCTATTAAGGTACTTTTAGATGTTATATTACCAGTTCAATTTTTTGTTATGTTTGGGTATTATTCTTAGACATGATGATGATATAGCCTCACTATTGCCCAACTTATAAAAAAATAATAATATTTAAGTTTTATTGTTATAATACATTATTCTATATTTATTTGAATTTAAAAAAAAAAATTATTAGTATGATTTAATTATTTTTATTTTAAAAAATAAGAGCTCTTTTATTCTATTATTTAAATTTGTTTATAAATTAACTTTGTTATTGTTAATAACAAACAAGAGGATAAAAGGCTTAAAAAATAGCATATAAAAGTTAGTTTTCCTTCTTTTTTTTTTAAGTACCTACCATATTTATAAATGTATACCATTTTTTCAATTCCCCCCGTATATATATATTTTGTTGCTTTTCTGTGATTTTTTTATTTTCTAGGTAATATGTGTAATTTCTAAATGCCATATTTATGACCCATCATTGATTTGTGAACTACATCCCCAATCTACTCTCAACATAAATGAGAATAAGTTGTTATCAGTTTGCTTTGAAGTTTGATAATTACTATTTTAAAAGAGTAATGAAATATAAATTCTCATGAACAATGAGAAAAGAAACACTATCCAACTGAAAAAAAAAATTACAGCTTAAAATTTTTAATAGAATCAGGCCATTTAAATAGAATCGGACCATGATAAAATGCACAAGAAAGAACTATAAATGATAAAATTGGAGATTAATCACATGATAGATTAAAACAATGAGCTACTTTTATTCAACTACATGTCCACTTTGTAGCGAAAAAAATCCAGAAAATATAAACAAATTACATTGGTATAAATTTGAATGAAAAACTTTCCACGATGAGGGTCATCATCATACTATAATGAAAAGAGTAAATTTAGAAAATATTGCTAGATTACAATGGGAAAATGCTTACCTTAGTAGAATAATTTTCTACTTTTTATATAGCACAAAATCCTTGTACATATAAAAAGTAAGTAGCACATACTTTATTTCAGATTAATATGCCACATTTTTTTTAGTATGAAAACAATGATGGTATTAAAACTATAAAAACCAGTACATTTGTCCACTATTGGCCATTACTTCAAGATTATTAATTAGACATAAAAATCTAGAAACAGTAGGCATATATGCCTCTTCCACATATGACCTCCTTGTTCATAGAGAGAGTATGGAGCACATACTTTATTTTATATTAATATGCTACATCTTTTTTCAACATGAAAAAAACGTTGGTATTAAAAGTATAAAATCCAGTACATTTGTCTACCACTGGACGTTACTTCAAGATTATCAATTAGACATTAAAATACAGAAATAGTAGGCATATATACCTCTTCCACATATTACATCCATATTGCATAGTGGTAAATCACAATAAAATAAAGCATTAGCATTGCCAACATCCATGTTATAACAACGGATGTAATATATCAAAAACAGAAAGTAAATATGAAAACTTCAAATGACCAGAAAACACACAGACATAGCAAGGGAAGAAGGATCAAGATAGTAGACCCCCTCATGGGAAAAGAAGGGAGCTAGCATCATGTGAGCAACCCACCATGATCAACACGATATTAATACCATCTCGAGGAGCAACGATTCCAAGTTTGGACATGGCATCTGCCATTGAGTTGTGTAATCTGCAAATGTGTTGAATGGATGACTTCCAAAACATACCCATGAGATAGTCAATGTTCCTTAACCAACCCTATAGGTGTGCTTGTTGAACGGATGATTTTCTGAGTACATGGTTAATAATGGAATTTGAATCCCCATATATGTTAAGAGAAGGAATATTCAGTAATTTTGCAAACCACAACATTCCCCATAATGCCATCACCTCTCCTTTCATGTTGGTACCCCTGCCTCCTCCCAAATGAATCTTGTATCTCTGGTCCTCATCAAAAACTATCCAACAACCGCATACAAAGTTACCATTACGTTCGGTGCCATCAAAGAACCTAGTAGGATAGTACATATGTGGGACACTTTTATAGCATGAGATCCGGTGCGGCCTAGGTTGTAAGGACAATAGTGGTGTCACCCAAGTTATGATGTTGTTTACAATTCATTTAACATTTAGAGGGATTCCTGAAAAAATAGTAAAGTTCTTGGATCGCCATATTTCCCAGAATGTCACTAGAGGGATGGCCCTCCATGGTTTTGATTTCCTGCTCCACCATAATAGGAACATATCAATTGAAACATGATTTCTATATGGAATAGAGAGCTTATGAGAGATCTCGTTCTAGACCAATGCAGCCACTGGGCATCCAAGAAAAATATGTAAATTTCTTTCTTCCTCTTGTCTATGAAAATTACATATGCCTGAGCCCTGCATGTTCCTCTTCCTTAGTATGTCCCATGTAATATTTTTATTCCTCCATGTCAATCATACAAATAAGACAATATTGATAGGGATCTTAATCTTCTATAATTTAGTTAACCATCACACCTCATGTGATTTATGAATGAAACAGCCGATAAATCTATATGTGTGAGAGACAGATATTACATTCTACTTCATGTTGCTACTCCATTGCATTTGATCTCCCTATTTTTCTGAGCACATGTTGAACTATATAAGTGCAGTCTAAATTTGTTCCCACCTTCTAGCCACCTCCCCCACCAGTCCAATCTCCCTAGCCTCCTTCCAAACCAACATGGCCCCATCCTAGGAACTGATAGTCTGATCGAGGTAGAAGTATCCAAAGTTGTTTAAGGAGTGATGAGTTATATAGAATATAGGCTATATATGGTCATCCCAAGGATGTGATCTCTTCCAATCATAGTATTCTTACATGAACCAAATATCCATCTAATTCTTTGTATCAACCAGTGTTTGACTTTGTTCAAACTTAACCACATAGTCGAGCCAAACTGTTTTCCTACTAGCCCATCACGAATCTAATGTG
The DNA here is from genome assembly GCA_000404065.3 of Pinus taeda. Classification (NCBI taxonomy): domain Eukaryota; kingdom Viridiplantae; phylum Streptophyta; class Pinopsida; order Pinales; family Pinaceae; genus Pinus; species Pinus taeda. Next base: position 111,338 of record APFE031730791.1, on the reverse strand, counting down.
TGGCCTTGATGCCTAGAAGGTACTTGGTTTCGATGATGTCCCCCCACAAATAATTACTCAACAGGCCCCTCCATAAAAATTTTATCAGCAATGCCCAACTAAATATTTTAAAGTTCAACAATCCCCATCCTCTGTGTCTCTTGGGAAGCACATGGGCTTCACTGGGGGAGAAATATCATACCATGTAGGTTCATATTGGGGGATATATATTGAGGAAAAAATGACATAATATATTGGAGGATATATAGGGGGTAAAGGTTTTTTATATTGACAAATACAAAAAAATGAAACTTAAAGTTAATGAAAAAATATAAAGGGGCATAAACAAATGTTAATGAAAAAATGGATACCCACAATATCTATTGAAATTAGGGGTTTTTAAATTGGGAAGTTGTATTGGGTTCTTATTGGTAGGGGGTTAAATAATATGATTTTTAGAGGGTTTTTCCAATATGTAGTCAAATTAAGGGTATTATTTAATATGCAACGAACGCACGTGATATGTCATAGGTTCACTAAGTGAATCCCCCGTGTTGGTAAGGTTGATCCTTTCCATCTTGGTAAGGTGAAATTTGTGTCTTCTAAGAGCCTGTCCAAATATAGTTGGCCATGATCTTATTTATCTTCATAATGATAGAGGTAGGAATACAGTATAAATGCACGCAATAAACCATAAGTTTTTGCAGGACCAATTGTGTGAGGGTAACCCTATCTCCAAAGGTTAAGCATCTATGTTCCCATCCAAAAATATTGTTATGGAATCTATTGACCAGCCAAAGCCAATCCTTAACCCTGTAGTTGTTAGGCTTTATAAAGTAGCCCAAATATTTTAGGGAAATACCAATCGGCCTTGCATCCACCTCAAGAATATTTTTTATATGCTCAATATCCTCCATATTCCCATCTCTGAATAAAATTGAATGTTTGTGTTTATTCATGAGAAAAATAGTAGCACAACCAATCCTGTCAAAGATGTGATTTGAAGTAGACCAAACCACCCTTGAAATCATACCAAAGATCAGAATGCAATCAACAAGAAAACTTTTTGAGATGTTGAGCGATGAAATGTCCTCTCCTGCATGCATTCTTAATTTTATGACTGAGGCCATCCATGGCTAGAATAAAAAGGAAAGCTGAGAGTGAACAACCCTATCTCAGACCTTTGCCAAACCCAAGATATTTCATGGTGATACCATTCTTTAAAACAACAAATATAACATTTGTAACACATGCCATAAGCCATTAAGTATTGCATACCTAGAGTCCAATTTTGTGAAGTACCATATGCAGGTATGCCTAGTTGGGACAATCATATGCCTTCTGAAGGTCCACCTTCATCACTATTGCATTTAATTTCTTGATTTTTATGGTATATAAGCATTCCTATGTCATGGAAGCCACATCATGTATCAATCAATCATGTAGAAACCATATTTCTCTGGAGTGATGTAGGTGCACATATTATGCTTGATCCTAACGGAAATAATTTTTGAGATCAATTTGTATATCAAATTAAATAGAGAGATGTGCCTCTAGTCCTGGAAATTCCTCGTAACATCCATCTTAGGAATCATGGCAATGTATGTCGAGTTTGTCTAGGGGATGGTATGGCCACCAACCTTGATTCTTCAATAATCTTTAAAAGTTTCAGACCCATAATATCATAAAAATGTAGAAAAAGTTCAATTGTTAAGCAATCTAGGCTAGGACGTTTGTCCTTTGAGAAATATTTTAGAACAAAAGGAATCTCCTCCAGATTTACAACTTTGAAAATCTCCTCATTGTTGGTCTCATCGAACATGGTGGGGTAGGATTCCCCCCCCCGATCTACCCTTCGACATAGTCAACATCTCTCCTTTTGTATGCCTCCTTAAAATAAGAAACCACAGCTTCTTGGATATCAAACATTCCATGTATCATACGTCCATTTGAATCCAAGATGTCCCAGATACTATTAATATTTCTTCTGTGGTTTGCATATCTATGGAAGTTCTTGGTGTTCCTATCCCACTCTTGGGTCCACACTGCCCTGCTCTACAACCTCCATGTGACTTCTTATATATGTAAAATATTTTGCCTTTTTTCCTCTAGGGTCTTGATGTTGTTCAAAATTTCTATAGAAGGGCACTCCAAATCAAGGATCAATCCCAATCTATCCAGCTTATCTTTGATATCCAACAGGTCTTTGTACATCTACTTTTTCCCCCGCTCCCATTTCTTCACCACTATTTTTAGATTATGAAACTTGTCATATATAGCCAGCATGGGGGAGACCTCTGATCCAACATATTGTGTCTAGAAGTCTCTGATTAGTGAATTAAATTTTAGATCCTCAAGCTAGATCCTATTGAACTTGAAAGGAAATCTTGTCCTAATCTACCCCCCATGCTAGATTAGGGTGATGAGTCAATGGTTATAAATGAAGGTGTTATAAACTTCTAATTGTAGTATGCCCATCCTATCCATCGATGCTTCATGAATCAGGAATTTGTCCAAGATTTTAGCAATGTGTTGTATACCCTCCCTTCCATTGTGCCACGTGGGACCAAGTTTCTATGGCCTGATTTCCACAACATTATGTTTGAAAATAATCTCTCTAAGTCTATCGACAAATGGATTAGATTTACACTTTGTACCCCAACATTCCTCCAGTCTAGTGGTAGCATTTAGGTCCCCCTCCACCATCAGAAAACTGATATTAAGTGTATCTGCCTCCACCAATCTGTTCCAAAAAGAGGTCCTATATCAATATGGGGCATATATATTGAGGAGATGTACCTGTCGCGGCAATCCCCTAATTCCACCTCATAGAAAAATTCCAGCAAAAAAATTATAAGATTTAAATCTAACCAATTTGGTGTTCCATAGGGTAGCCAAACCCTCAGAGAGTCCATATGAGTCCATCACAGCCAAATAGCAATCCGGTAGTATCTTTCTAAAATATTCAATAACCTTATGAGCTTTTGTAATGGTTTCTTGTAACAATATGATATGCAGATTAGCAGAATAAATGAGATTTCTAAGGGCATGGTATTTGAGTGAGTCCTCTAGACCCTGCAAATTTAGAGATACTCATAGGGTCATGTCGTCAGGTGCCTGGACTGAGAGTCTCTAAGAGCCCTTGGGTTGGATGTGGAGCAAATCGGGATGTCAATAAGATTAGGAGAGTGAGTGAAGGAGAAGGGTATCACACGGGGTCAGCCCCAGAAATATCTGGTGTCCCAGTTACATCTGCGTCACACCGTAGTGTTGCGAGTAGATTTTGGGCTAATATTAGGAAGGGTAGGAGGGTGCGGTCTAGGTATAGTGAGATAACTAAGTTCTAGGTTTTTTTTTCAGTATGTATTCGATGTCGTTATCCACCGAACTCCTGCGAGAGGAGGAAAGCGACCTAGGGGGGAGTGGGGGGACTCCTGTGGTATGGGTATCGGGAATAAATGGAGGAGGGGAGGGTCCATGTAAGGTAGAGTGAAAAGGTCATGGGGCATCCAAAGGAGGTGGTGGAGGGATGGTTGGCCTCTGATTGGAAATAATCTCATAGGGAAAGGATTGGACTAGAGGGAGGCTTGAGATAGGGGAAGCTAGTTCCAGTGAGTTTAGTGAGGCCAAATGGGGGGATGATGGAACCAAAATCAGAGAGGAGGAGGAAGGGTAATCCAAAGCATTCAAACTAAAAATTTTAGGTAAGTTCAAAGGGTGGTACCAGTGAAGTGCAGACCGAGAGGGTCATCACAATTGTTTGCTTTCGGGGTTGCAATGCCCTCCGCCTAGTGTCCATCCCAACCGTCTTTCCTCCAGGAGCGATATGTCTTGTTCCTTCCATTCTCCCCATATTAATATCCTACATTGTATAAAGCATGCAACCCATGTTAGCCAAGAAATTTACTACCTAATATTTATTGATCCTACAGTAACAAGTGGAAAATTAACCTATATTAGTCAATCTAAATAACGACCTACCTAAGATATATTCGTCAATCTAAATAACCTACCTATACATAAAATCTCATCTCTCTACCTATACATAAAAGTCCATCACTTTGTTTGGAACACTCAAGAAATATAATAGATTCCAAAAAAAATCAAAATAAAATTACCATCAAAATGCATATATAGTTCTACAAAAATTAGGCAAGGTTAAATGCCAATTTTGTCACTACTTTAAGTCACTCTTCACACATAATTGTTTTCCTTATGGGTTTACTTTGTAAAGAAGTAGAGCCCTTATGGATTAAGATTATATAGAATCGAAGTTCATCCACTAGGTATGGAAATTTTTTAGGAGGAAAACTGTATTGAAATTTATGTGTGTAAACTATGAAACATCTTTAAAAATTTCACATATGCTTCCGTGTATTGTTCGATACTATATAAGTTAAGAATAAATCTTTGCATCAATTATTTCACTCAGTACGAAACTTGAAGTAACTTTGAAGTGTTATAGGTTTTCTTAAGTTTGTTCTGACCTTCATAAAGAAAGTCAGATCAACTATCATCTTTTGGGTTTAACTGGATAAGACACTAATGATAGAAAGCCAAATAAACTATTGTTTTTTGAGTTTAATTGTATAAGCCACTAATGATTCTTTAAATGGTTTCCACCAAGATTTATGGTTATTGAAGTATTTCATACCTTGGAAATTTTATATTCATAAAAATAAATTTGATATTTTTATTATGATTCACCTTAATGGAATCGTGTACATGCAAAAAGATTTTGTTGAATACAGTGCAATTACTACATCTGATATACCCCTCCTAAGTGGTGTTTCCTACACTCATAGGGTTCTTCATTCAAAAAAGGAGTATTATGAAATTTGAGGTCCACTCGAAAAATAATTTCAACTAATTTGACATTGGTCCATCTTATTGTACATAAACTATTCAAATGAATATTTCTCTTAGGGACCTACTTGAAATTCAATCTCTTCACTTGAAAAAAGGTTTGTTCCTAGACTTAACAAGTTTCAATCCTAGTTCAATTACATATGTAAATGTACGAACATTGAAAAGTTTCTAGACCATTAAAAAGGATTGAATATTGAATATTAGAGGTCCTATTGAAAAGAACCGAAACCATGAAATGTAGCATGATATGATCCAAGCCACTTTCCACTTAAGTTTATTTCTATGACCTGTAAAAATTAAGTCATATTCCTGAACATTTGTATTCGGGTTTCTTTCCTTATCGATTTAAGAATGATTCATTATACAATATTCAAACTATAAAATAAAATATACATGAAGGATGTTGTTATAGACATTTTTGGGCACTTCAACCCCAATCATAAATGTCCATAAACTGAGGGCTCTTAAGTCCGTAAAAGTGTTGCTTCACTTCCTAAAGGAACAAGGTCAACCGATTACATCATCTCCCAGAAGTTCTCCACTGAAAATTGCTCATAAATGGTCAAAACTGGACCATACTGAAAGCTCAATGCAGAGGGTGTGATGCATATCACCTTCCCAATGTACAAGGTGCGATTCATACTGATTTGCTCCTCTGTAGGGTGTGATGGTTGGGGATGGACAAATGGCAGGGACAAAAATGCGAGGTGGAAGATCATGGAATCTTCCATAAGCTTCCCCTCTGGCACTTGCCACTCCATTTTCGACCAGGGATGAGTAAGAGATCATCATTCTCCAAGTGGAAGTAGGAACTATTAGAGAGAAGACACTAATAAAGATCCCAAAAGATGACTCACCTCTCTGTAATCATCTATATATGGATCCCTCATCACAGAGATCCAGAGGCTGGAATTTTGTATCTTATAGAGAAGTGTTGTTGGTATTCTGGTGTACATTCACAGTGTTGGGTGATCTAGCTTTTCTTGAGGTGAAGAAGGGCTTCTTAGCTGGAGGATGATGCTGGGTCAGAGCACATGGTTGTAATCTTCTTGCTACTTTTCATCTGAATAAAGCTATTCTTGTTTCCTTCCATATTCTTGTGTACTTGTTTATATATGCATGTATATGGTTAATACACATCTGATCCTGCATTATTTATGAATTTAGATCCTTGTTTCTTGCATAGTAGTATGTTGATGTGAAACCAGAGGTCCTTGTGAAGCTGGGCAGACAAAGAAGAAGCAACGAAACTCTATCAAGAAGGAGGGGAAATCAAGCGCAAGACTCAGGCTAGCCCTCTTGGTTCTTCTCTCATCTATTTTCATAAAAGGAAGCAATAATAGACTTTGATTGTTTGCTTCTAAGGTAACCACCCATCTTAGTGGGAATAGCAGCATCCGAGTGGACACTATTCCCGGATAACAAAATGGTGACTCCACTATGGAGCGACTAGATTAGTTGTTAGCCTATCTATCCTTGTTTCTTTTATAAACATATAGGCGGAGCCTGATGTCAAGCTAACTATCTTTTGAACTGCATTTGTCATACAAGTGCAAAGTAGATCAATGCTGCTTCATTCTATCTCCGTGTTTTGTGTATGAATTAAACAATAGATCTGCAGGCAATCTAATTGCCCTGAGTGGTGGTTCTAGTAACCTCTTAGATCACCCCTGTGTTTTACATACACTGATCTTTACTTATTTAGCCTAAACACTTGAACTAGATTGCAAACTGTGAGTGAAATATTGTTTAAAGTCTCGCACTGCTACCATCGCACCCTTCCTTCAAGGCAGCCTGTATGCATCGCACTTCCCGAGTGCAATAGGTGCACTGCATACTGATTTCACTATGTAACACGTGCAATGGTCAGGGAGGATTAAATTTACCCTCCGACTGTGGATTTTTCTCACTGTTTTTAGTCTTATTCAAGAGTTTTTCTATCTGTAGTTAGTGTACTTCTATGAAAACCCCCTTCTCTTGCATTATTTTTCCTCCTTAGTGCAAAGAACTATAAACATTTTTATGTATTGTGCGTCGTTTTTAGTTCTCTTTTGCAAAACGTAGCATAGTCGAACTGTCGTCTCTATATCTGAAAGTGTCGTAGCTATTGTTTTCAGTTTTAGAAAACAATTCCATTGTTATGGATAGTTGATTATACAGTTACTATTGCATAGGATTTGAATTATTAGTTTTGAAGTGTGGAAAAGCAATTTCCATTTCAAAATCGCAAAGAGTCTCTCCTGCTTTCACTTCGTTTTGAAAAAGAATTTTGTTGAGTACATTCGCTTTAAAAGTAATTCAATTTTGCACATAGCTTTCTTAACTTCATTCACACATTAAGAGAGCTAAAAACAAATACATGCATGTCCATTTGCATTTTTGATTTCTTGGCTTGATTTAGGACTGTGCATTTAGCGTGTGCTCTGTGCTCTCTGAAAAAAAGATGCTTGACTTTCTTCCCTTTAGTAGCTAGGATTTTCATTGCTGAAAGAAGATCAAACGTTTGGTTATCATCTTAGGCTGCTTTTTAGGAATTATATATACATCATGTGGTGAACCTGAAAGGAAAACTGTTAAGCATGATCAACTTAAAATAAATCCAATGAATCCAACAATGGTTTGGAACTTAACGCACAACATCTAGAGGTCTAGGCTAGAGACGTATTCCGGCATCGTAAAACCTTGTAACTGTTGCTTTCAGTGTTGGTTGGGTGATTCCTCCACTCTGAGATGGAAAGTGCCAGTACGGACTTCTGCTCCCACGTACCGTCACGTATTTATTGGGAGACCATAATAGGCTTCATCCTTTATCATTAGGAAGTCGTGTCGGCCGCCCTATCGATCGACTGCACCGAACACAACATTCAAGAAGATTGACTGCCGTACCGTAAAAATTATTCTGCAGTTTTGTGATTGATTTGGTAATCCTCTCTGCCTATATCTCCAGAGAAGTCCATTTTGCTCCTTTTCAGACTCCTTAAAGGAAAAGTTCCTCTGAGCACTTGTCACTTCAGGCTCAATAAAAATTGAAGGCGACTAGAGTCATCTTTTGTTTTTTGTTGACTCTTTAAAATTGAAAAAACAAGTTGTGTCCAAGCATCTAAAATTTTTATTTTAATCAGAATAATGTCGCAAATTCCCCCGTTGATCTTCAGGTTGAGAAAATGGAGTCTACCGGCCAAGGATTTCCCCATGAAGGAAATCCTAGTCCTTTCTCCTCTTGGGGAGATGATGGTCCACCCCATATGGCCACTTTGTCACTTCCAGGATTGACAATTGGTTTTCCCGTCTGGCTCTTCTCTACCTCTATCGTTTAGAATCCCGTAATTCCTGAACAGTCTAATCAGCAACTAGATGACACTAGAGTTGTCTCCCAACCTTCTACTTCATCCGATTCTCCCCCTCCTCCTTCTTCTTCACTTGATAAAGTCGATAAAGCTAAAAGTCAAGTAACTTAGAAGAAGAAGAAGCAGAAAGAGGAAAAGGAAAAGAAGAAAAAGGAACCAAAATCGAAAGGGGGCAACCAAGTATCATCTAGTGAAAATTCACACACCGCACAATCAAAACCTAAATCTCCTTGTGTCATTTGCAATGGAGACCACTATCACCGAGATTGTCCCTACATCCCTCAGATCTTAAGGGACTGGTCTCCTCGTTTGCACAATCCAGCAGCATCAACCTTTGGCGATCATGTTGAATTCTCACCATCAACCAGTGAAAGTGAAGCACAAGGACAAAGAAGGAATCCTAAACTTCCTTGTAAGTTGTGAGAAGGTGATCACGCCATCCACCATTGTCCCTTCCTTGACGAGGCTAAAAGAGTTTTGGATAATCGTCCCATTTCACCGATACGACTTCCTCCTGGATATCAAAAACTCTTGCCAAGCCCTCCACCGGTTGAAAACACAGCTGGCCCATCATTGTGGTTAGCTAAAACACCTATCATTGAAAATGAACCCTCTGAATCCATACTAGATGAAAACCAAAGGGTCGATATGGCAATTGACCCAGTCTTGCCTTAATAGCGTTCATCTTCGAATGATACCGTCATTGAAGAGAAAGAGAACGACACCGTTCAAATTCTTTTCATCAACATAGACTCCAATGAGCTTGGGGGCAGTCTTCCCATTCCTTTATCGCAGGAAGGAAGTTCATCAGAGTCATATCCAGCCGTCTATTCGGTCCCACCACCAAGTAAACTAGTTGTTTCCTTTGACTGGAATCTGCTAGGTAAACCCCGTTTACCGGCTAGTGTACCATTTAGAATCATTGTACAAGATTACAAAATGGTTATGGCTGGTACCATCATTGATGAAGGGGATTTTGTGAGTATACTTTCCTCAACTACTCGGAAAGTGCTTGGTTCACCATCACTTTTTCCTGAAATGAGAAATCTGACAGGCTTCGACAAGGGAACCAGTCGACCTTTAGGGATCCTTCCAAATGTGCCCATTACTTTGAGAAGGAAAACTGTTCACATGAATGCTATGGTAGTTCAAGGTCCTTTAGATTATAATCTACCCCTTGGACGCGACTATATTTATTACATGGGAGCCATCATCTCCTCACTCTTGAGAGTAACGTGTTTTCCGCACGAAGGAAGAATGGTCAAGCTCGTGGACCAAATGTCATTCCCCGGATCACACATCGCAAATAGTCAAATATTGTCTCTAAATGGTCTTTTCACGCAATAAATGTCTCATCGGTCTCCAGTCCGTCCACCTGATGAATGTGAGTGATTCAGGAAGGTGTGACTGAAACCCAGGGGGCATACACCCCGGTCTGCTTCAACAGAAAAACTTTGGGTATAGGGTAGGTTTCGGCGAAGGATATATGACTAGTCCGATACTCGTATGTATAGGAAAGGGGATTAGACCGGATAAGATACCTCTGTTAGAGGGTAGGCCTTTCCCGATAAAACAAATGTTTTGTCTGCAAATTGAAGGGTAACCTAGAAACTCTACTTCGCTATACTTGGGGGCATACAAATATTTTGTAAGAAAGCAAGAAATGAACAACTAATGTTAGCTCCATGATTCCGCTAACTTCAACTACCTAGGTCTGGTGAGTGGCCGAAACCATTCATCATTGCAGGGGAAATCTGTGCACCGACAAAGTAAAGGAAAAATTGTCCTACCTAGCCTTGATGGTGATATTAGTAGTTAAGTAGAGAGGCGTTGTTGGTCATTCCTAGCATGCATACAAGAGGCTCCAGGGACAAGCTTCAAAAGGTGCAAGCTCCATAAAAAATGGCATCTTGAAAGAGACATTCTTTTCATATGACTGGCGAGTAATGTTGTCGCAGAGTTCAAGCTCGTTAAAAAATAAACTCTCCACGAGCAGTTTTAGTGCATAGTTCAAGCTTGTTAAAAAATAAGCATAAGTCATGAGAAAGTGTTTACCCCAACGTTTAAGCTCATTAAAAAATGAACTGGTAAATAACCATTGTGAATGCCTTATTTCCAGCTTTTGATCCTTGGTCATGTTCTCGCCATCACCTCCACTCCGTTTTTAGCCGATCATTCACCCCCATATGATTTTTTATCCCTTTGAGGAACATCTATGAAAAGTGATTCTGGTAGCCATTCTTGTAACGCTGCCATGATTCGAAAATTCCAAATCTTACCTGGAATTAGCTGCTACCCGAAACTATCACTCGTTCCTCGAAAACAAGTCTTCTTTAAGCTCTTTTTGCCTGACTCGTAAAATATGAAAATATTTCCGAGCGATTGGCCTCTATGGCTTGTTAAAGGCATCAGAAGTGTTATCCCTCCTCTAGATTTTAATCTTTTTGGACCTGAGGGACTATTACACAAAAATATCGAGTGCTTGTCTTGTTCGGCTCGTTAAAACTATCAAAAATTCATCCTTTCGTATTATTTTACACTTTTTCGGACTTAAGGGATTATACAACGAAAAAGAATCTTTGGAGTCTTCTTTCTGTTTCTTTTAGACTCTCTAAAATTGAAAGAGACCCAGTTATCTTTTTCATTAAACTCGTTAAAACCTAATAGCGACAAACTTGTCCAAATGGACGAGAACAAGTTTCACTATCGCTAGGCTCACTAAAATATAGCGACAGGTTCGCCCGAAGGGTGGATTATAGAACAAGCATATGTTATCCTCCTCAATCTTGACAAAAATAAAGAGGTACTGGTCAGCAATGACTGGGGAAAATTGGGAAGAAAACATGAAGAAACTTTATTGGTAGCAAGTCGCTCTTGAACATGACACTTTCCTTCTGCATCCATGCTGGGTTGGGTTGTTCCATTCACTGGTCTTCACCATTGGTCCATCACGCTGTCCATCTTTGGAGTTGATGCTACCAATCCATCGTTAGTGTCACCGATATGTTCAAGAGAAGTCATTCAGACAATTCACCTGTGTCTCACCCACTGCAATACATTCATACTTCATTCCTTCATGACCGCAACCCTGAACTCTATATCATCAGTTTGTTTTCACCTCCAAAATCATTCGCTTCGTTCCATGTCGTTGATGTGGGATTCATTAAGGCCCTCCTACGATGGGTCACTTCTTGTCGATATCAACTCATTATCCAAGAAGTGGGCTTAGGAACAATCCTTTCAGTACTTTGAAGCTTGCATGCCTTAATGGCAAGTTTCTCACTTTCGACAACAGGTTTACATCAATGGCCTTCGACCGAGAGATTTTGCGTGGTGTTCGACGCCAAGTCCTTTTTTACACCATGTAAATTGTACTGTAGTACCTTGAGGGTCATTGTCATAATTGGTGATTTGTCTCACACCTGTTAACATCTTACATCATTGGCTGGTAATCAGGTGATGTCTTTCCATGTTCGACTCCAGAACATTTTTCACATGGATCGACTTGTACTTCGAGTGAATATTGGATGAGTTTTGAAGAACCCGGATCTAATTTCATCCATCTGGGCTGGGATATATTCATGAACATAAAAACATCTAGTGTACATCATTGCCGAACAGATGGTCATCCAAATCAAAGGATGATGTGTCCATATCATCAGTCTGTCACACAAACAATTGTCTGTCCTATGTACATGGAAATGAATTTATAAAGCTGAGCATGGGAATTCCTGCCTCAGGTAGATCATAAAAAATGTTGTCAAAAAAATGTATTGTATTGTATCTTATTACAGGTTACCTCCCAGATCAGAAAAGCTTCAGATCCTCATAGTAAAGCATTTCACCCGTCATCAAAAAGATTAACAACCTCATGCTTTAGGGGGCAACTGTTATAAAAATTTTTGGGCACTTCAACCCCAATCCTAAATGTCCATAAACTGAGGGCTCTTAAGTCCCTAAAAGTGTTGCTTCACTGCCTAAAGGAACAAGGTCAACTGATTACATCATCTCCTTGAAGTTCACCACTGAAAACTACTCATAAATGGTCAAAACTAGACAATATTGAAAGCTCAATGCAGAGGGTGCGATGTATATCACCTTCCCAATCTACAGGGTGTGATGCATACTGATTTTCTCCTCTGTAGGGTGCGATGGTTGGGGATGGACAAATGGCAGGGACAAAAATGCGAGGTGGAGGATCATGGAATCTTCCAGAAGCTTCCTCTTTGACACTTGCCACTCCATTTTCGACCAGGGATGAGTAAGAGATCATCATTCTCCAAGTGGAAGAAGGAACTATCGGAGAGAAGACAGTAATCAAGATCCCATAATATGACTCACCTCTCTGTAATCATCTATATATGGATCCCTCATCACAGAGATCCAGAGGATGGAATTTTGTATCTTATAGAGTAGTGCAATTGGTATTCCGGTGTACACTCATGGTGTTGGGTGATCTAGCTTTGCTTGAGGTGAAGAAGGGCTTCTTAGCTAGAGGATGATGCTGGGTCAGAGCACATGGTTGTGATCTTCTTGCTACTTTTCATCTGAATAAAGCTATTCTTGTTTCCTTCCATATTCTTGTGTACTTGTTTATATATGCATGTATATGGTTAATACACATCTGATCCTGCATTATTTATGAATTTAGACCCTTGTTTCTTGCATAGTAGTATGTTGTTGTGATTCCATAGGTCCTTTTGAAGCTGGGCAGACAAAGAAGAAGCGGCAAAACTCTATCAAGAAGGAGAGGAAATTGAGCGCAAGACTCAGGTTGGCCCTCTTGGTTCTCCTCTCATCCATTTTCATAAAAGGAATCAATAGTAGACTTTGATTTTTTGTTTCTAAGATAGCCAACCATCTTAGTGGGAATAACAACATCCAAGTGGACACTATTCCTGGATAAAAAAATGGCGGCTCCACTGGGGAGCGACTAGATTACTTGTTAGCATATCTATCCTTGTTTCTTTTATAAACATACAGACGGAGCTTGAAGTCAAGCCAGCTAGCCTTCAAACTGCATTTGTCATACAAATGCAAAGTAGAGCAATGCTGCTTTAATCAATCTCCATGTTTTGTTTATAATTAAACAATAGATCTGCAATAAATCTAATTGCCCTGAGTGGTAGCTCTAGTAACCTCTTAGATCACCCCTGTGTTTTACATACATTGATCTTTACTTATTCAGCCTAAACACTTGAACTAGATTGCAAACTGTGAGTGAAATCTCATTCAAAGTCTCGCACTGCTACCATCGCACCCTGCCTTCAAGGAAGCCTATATGCATCGCACTTCCCGAGTGTAGTAGGTGCGCTGCATACTGAGTTCACTATGTAAAAGGTGCGATGGTCAAGGAGGATTGACTTTACCCTTCGATTGTGGATTTTTCTCATTGTTTTCAGTCTTATTCAAGAGTTTTGTTGTCTGTAGTCAGTGTACTTCTGAGAAAACCCCGTTCTCTTGCATTATTCCACCTCCTTAGTGCAAAGAACTATAAATGTTTTTATGTATTGTGTGTCGTTTCTAGTTCTCTTTTGCAAAAAGTAACATAGTCGAACTGTCGCCTCTAGATCTGAAAGTGTCATAGCTATCGTTTTCATTTTTAGAAAGCAATTCCATTGTTCTAGATAGTCGATTATACAGTTACTGTTGCGTAGGATTTGAATTATTAGTTTAAAAGTGTCGAAAAGCAATTTCCATTTCAAAATCGCAAAGTGTCTCTCTTGCTTTCACTTCATTTTGAAAAAGGATTTTGTTGAGTACTATCGCTTTAAAAAGTAATTCAGTTTTGCACATAGATTTCTTAACGTCATTCACACATTAAGAGAACTGAAAAACAAATACATGCATGTGCATTTGCATTTTGATTGCTTGGCTTGATTTAGGACTGTGCATTTACCGTGTGCTCTGTGCTCTTTGAAGAAAAGATTCTTGACTTTCTTCCCTTTAGTAGCTAGGATTTTCATTGCTGAAAGAAGATAAAATGTTTGTTTATAATCTTAGACTGCATTTTAGGAATTATACATACATCACGTGGTGAACCTGAAAGGAAAACTGTTAAGTAAGATCAACTTAAAATAAATTCAATGAATCTAACAACACTTTGGAACTTAATGCACAACATCTAGAGGTCTAGGCTAGAGACGTATTCCAGTGTCATAAAGCCTGGTAACTGTTGCTTTCAGTGTTGGTTGGGTGATTCCTCCACTCTAAGGTGGCAAGTGCCAGTATGGACTTGTGCTCCCACATACCGTTGCATATATATTGGGAGACCACAATAGGTTGTATCCTTTATCCTTAGGAAGCTGTGTCGGTCGCCCTGTCGATCGCAATGCACCGAACACAACATTCGGGAAGATTAACTACCATACCGTAAAATGTATTCTGCAGTTTTGCGATTGGTTTGGTAATCCTCTCTGCCTAGATCTCCAGAGAATTCCATTTTTCCCCTTTTCAAACTCCTTAAAGGAAAAGGTCCTCTGAGCGCTTGTCACTTCAAGCTCAATAAAAATCGAAGGCGACTAGAATCATATTTTGTTTTTTTCCCGAATCTTTAAAATTGAAAAAACAAGTTGTGTCAAAGCGTCTAAAATTCATTTAATTCGAAAAAAAAAATTCCCTTTTTATTTTGAGTTGATCAAGTAATCTGCAATCGTGGAAGAAAGTCAATCAAAACCCTGTCGTTCGTGGAGACTTACGAGTAAACCATTGTTGACTCCGGAAGCAAAGCCATTCCGAACAAAGCGAACTCATTTAACTGGATCAAATTCCCCTAGATTGGTTGGAGCAAGCACTCCAACATCCTCAAAGACTCCGGTTACTCCAAACATTTCTGGAATCCCTGCCTCTACAGAAGAAATTATGCAACAGCAAAAGGACATTACAATTGATCCTAGTGTGACGGTTAACACTGCTATTCCTGAACCAGCTTCGTCTACAGCCGATTCGGAAGGTGTTACTCCCCAACTGTCTGGTGCTGTAGAACTGACATCTTCTTTGGTACCAGAAATATTTTACGAACTTGACGGTCTGCCTCTTCCTCCTGGATTGATTTCCATAGAAGAGATTGTGGAGGATCCTCCATCTAGCACTCTAATGCAACATGGAGCTGGGATTGCCCTGTATCCTTCTTCGTTAGAAAATATTCACCCACCCTCAGAAGTTCCTGAAGAATCACTGAGGAATCTCTTGGATAAGCTTAATATGTTTGAACAGCCATCAACATCAAGGACTGTGTCACCCGACACAACAACAGCAGAAGCTCCTTCTGCTATTCCGACAATTTTCGTTGGCGTGCCATCTGTCCCAACCAGCTTTCAATTGCTGGATGGAGTCCATCCTGGGACTATTTCGACAGTATGGACTCTTCCCGTTTGTTCATCCAAAATTATATCTGGAATCTCTTACGTTGAGTCTCGACAAATTGATCCGTCACAAGGTCAATTTGGGCAAACTGGTCCCCAAAAGCAAATTATTCCTTTGAGTACTGGATTACCATCGTATGGAGGACCATATACCCTTTCATTTTCTTCCCCAGAAGGACAACCATGCGTGAGTTTGCAACAAAATTTGGGTTATGCTGGAATCACAACTAGCGGTTGGGTACCCGTCCTGTCTTAACAACCAAGAGTTGTATGCTCGATACAACAAAGTTCGCCTATGAAAAACATCCCCACTATGCCAATTATTGTGGCCGTATCGCAAGTACAAGCATCACCAGTTGTATGCCAACCTCAAGTTTCGCAGGTCGCCATACAACAATCTCCTTTACCTCCGACACAACCACAGTCACCCACTAGTGGAATGGCACAAGTTCAAACGGGGAACACCAATACCCATCTTTGTCAAACAATCAGTGCTAGACAACTGCCCATTGCTTCACAGCCATGGCTGGTGCAATACCAACAATCGTAATTCTAGCAGGCTTACCAAGGATATGAGCAAGAAGTCTTTGCAAGTAATGGGAAACAGTATCAACCATATCATAATGGTTATGCCCATCAACCTTACCAAAGTTACCAACATCAAATGCATTATGTTGGTATGCAAAGACCGACTGCTCAAATGATTCCATCTTATCCTGGGTATGCTCAACCAAGCCTGAATCAATAGTTTCCCTTCATGGCAACTCTAGAGTTACCAAATCTAAGTCGACTAATGAACGATCCAATTGCCTACGCCCCTTGGTGGCTAGCGATTCCACATAAACTCTCATCAGATATTCCTAAATTTAATGGAAATCCAGGCGAAGACCCATCGAATCATGTGATGACCTTTCATCTATGGTGTTCATCAAACATTCTCAATGATGATTCGATTCGGCTTCGCCTCTTTCAGCGCACGTTAACTGGTCTCGCAGCAAAGTGGCATATCGAACTACCTAGAGCTTCGTTTGATAACTTTATTACCCTAGCCACAACCTTTTTAACCCATTTTCAATTACCTATCAGGTACAAAACAGGAACTGAGCTGCTTACCAATTTCAAACAAACGAAATCCACTCACATATCCGATCATATTCATGAGTAGCGGCATCATCCTATGGTAAAAACGTATGTTCCTGATCAGCTATTAGCTGAATGGTTTATTAAGTCACTGTTACCCACTATTACAGAAGATGTGGAAAAGCAGGGAGTCGTCACTAAAGAGCAAGTTATTGCTCATGCACAATATCTAGACTTGATTTATACTTAGTCTGGCATGCTCTACGATAAAATCCCTGACGCTCCTAGACCAAAATTCTCTGTTCCTCCGCCTCCTAAATCAAACAAAGACTCTCATGCCGGCGATGGTGTGATAGGTATGACAAGCACTAAAACCACAAAGGCCACATCAAAAAAGGCCTGCACGGTTTCGAGTCAAGATGCAAATGAGGAATTTCTAGCCTCGAAAGTAAATGTCGTGTCAACAAACAAAGGCAAAGAAACCAAGCAACCAGGAGGCAAGAAGAAAAAACAGGGAAGAAGAAAAACCAGGGAGACCCATCTCCTAGAAAACATTCTGCAAACCCTTCTAGGAATGTGAAACCAAAAACCCCATGTCATATATGTGAGGAGGATCACTGGACACGAGACTGTCCATATAAAGAAGAACTTAGAAAATCTTTCAAAAGTTCAAAAACCTCGGCTGTATTGACTGATCCGTTTACAAACCTAGGAACAAATCTGGTTGCAAATGAAAATGCTTCCTCATCCCAAGTGCTAATGTTGTCAGTCTCGAAGCAACTGAATGATCCTCTAATAACGACAAGGAGTAAATATTACAGGAATCCACAAATGTTGAACAACAAGGATAATGATAAACCTAGTAGTTCAACAACGACTTCAACAAAAGTCGTGCCACCAATCATTCCTGAATTAACGATAAAATCGCCAAAGGGAGTAGTACACAAATCGACGTTTAATCCTCGTGCCCGAGCAGCATAGCACTATAATATAGTGGAGGATTTAGCTCAATCACCATCCGCGATGTCGACTCTTGAGGTACTGCAAAATTTCCCTTCCCAAAAGCAGGCTTTATTATCAGCAATAGGTGGGATAGACCCAACGGATTCCAATCTTGTATATTTTAATCATAAAGGATACGACCCTAAGTTACCAGCTCAACTAGCTTTCCTCATTCAAGTGAAAGCCCTCAACAAAATTATTCATAGAACAATTATTGATGAGGGGGCATCCACATGTATCATGTCGATGAGTTGCTGGAAAACTCTAGGATCTCCGTCCTTGTCGCAATCATCAACAACATTGAAATCATTTGATGGGCATACATACACCCCGTAGAAATCGATGTTGAAGTCATCGACAGAAATCTTGCTTACAACATTCTATTGGGAAGACCATGGATATATGCCATGGCATCTGTTGTGTCGACCTAATTTAGGAAAATTGCATTTCCTTCCCAAGGAGGAATTACAATCATTGACCATCAAACGTTTCTCCCCAACAGTTCGCAAGTTACGGAAAGCATTCCAATGATCCATGGAAGCCCTAGCATGCTTCATAATATCGGAGTAGGCCTACTAAAAGACCCTACATTAATGGGAACTTTTACCCTACTGCCTCCTACGAACTTTGCGGAAGTGGCTAATGTAGGAACCTGCAATATGATATCTTCCATTCAAAAGGTATCAGAAAATGATGTTAACATGGATCATTCGTAGGTTTTGCCTCTAACCCCGCTGGAAATATTATAGCAATCAATGTTCTCAACATGGGAAGCAAACCAGCATCAGCGCTCGTCAAGCGTTTGGATAGATAGGTCTAAGGAATATGGTACCCTTTCAGATCCTTGGTCGCGAGTAAACTCTACAGACGAAGGAATCATTCAATCAATGATGATTGATGGGGCACCATGGGAAGATTACCACCATCGTTTCCATCTTCCAACTTGGAAAGAAGAAAATTCCGGCGACCTACACCATCCTTCAGTATTTGACTTTCTGACGAATACTGTAAACACGGTGGATTCCGAGAGAAACCTATTCAATATCGAAGAGACTATTGCCATAAATATCTTGACCAAAACAGATGTTGTAGAGAACATTCATGTTGGCAAATCTTGTTCTTCTTCCGAACTGGAAATATATAGCACTCTCTTTCGTGAGTTTAGAGATGTCTTTGCTTGGTCATATGATGAAATTCCAGGTATTGACTCGAGCATAGTTGAACATGAAATTAAGATGTATCCAGATGCCAAACCGGTACGATAGCGGCTAAGGAAGGTGCACCCCAAGAAATTCATTGCCATCAAGGCGGAAGTTGAAAAACTCCTCCATGCTGGTTTCATTTACCCCATTCCTCTAACCGATTGCGTATAGAATATTGTTCCTGTGATGAAAAAACAAGGAACGATTAGAGTGTGCATCAATTACAGGGATGTAAATCAAGCTTATCCGAAAGACAACTACCCTACACCCTTTATTGACCAGATAATTGATGAATGCGCCGGATGCGAAATCTTTTCATTTATGGATGGATTTTCTGGGTATAATCAAATAAATATCCACCCACAGGACCAATCAAAGACTACATTCATTTTTCCGTGGGGCACATTCGCATATCGCAAGCTACCCTTTGGTTTGAAGAACGTGGGGGAAAATTTTCAGAGAGTAATTAACTATGCTTTCCATGACATCAAAAACATCGTTCAAGCTTATCTCAATGATCTCCCATCTCATTCGTGAAAGCAGACTGATCATCCGTGCCAATTGAGAGCAATATTTCTACGTTGCCGACACTACAAGATAAGACTCAATCCACACAAATGTGTGTTTTGTGTCAGTTTTGGTCGTTTACTCTGCTTCATTGTCCCAAAGGATGGGATTCGTCTCAACCCTTGCAAGGTTTAGGCAATCATCGATTTGCCTCCACCTTCAAGCCTGCTTCAGATTCAGAAACTCGAAGGGAAAGCAAATTTCCTCAGGAGGTTCACTCCAAATTATGCTGAACTAGCTAAAGGTTATACTCGTCTTTTGAAAAAGGATGTACCCTTCATTTGGGACCAGGTCGTGGAAGCCTCCTTTGATGATTTAAAGAAATCTCTAATACAAGCATCATTAATGTATGCTCCTGATTATAAAAAAGACTTTAACCTGTATCTGGCTGCAGCAGATATGACCATAGCAATGGTTTTAGTTCAAGAAAACAATGGAATTGAACATCCTATATATTATTTAAGCCGAAACTTAAATGATATGGAAATGAAATAGTCCTACGTTGAAAAGCTCGCCCTCTCGGCTGTTCAAGCAATACAGAGATTTTGACACTACGTCCTCTTCAAGAAAACTACCATTTTATCAGATTGCAACCCCATGACTTATATACTGTCGCGACAGTTGTTGGGGGGAAAATATTCAAAATGGATAGAAATTCTACAAGAGTTTGACTTCGAATTCAAAAAATCCAAATCAAAGAAATCCCTGGTATTCGCATAGTTACTATGCGACCTCCCATCATCGTCTAACGATGCCACATCCGAATAAGCAATCGTGGATGAAAAATTGTTTCTGATATCTTCAAGCAATTTGTGGTACGGAGATATAATCATTTATCTCCAGACACAAACATACAGGTCTAATAATCGTTTATCTCCAAGCAAAAAACTATGTGATCATCGGTGATACTCTTTATCGTCATGGTATCGATACAATTTTGTGGAGGTGCCTCACCCTTGAGGAGGTCGAAAAATTCCTGAATGACTGCCATTCAGGCGCGTGTGGGGGGCATCAATCTGGTTATGCTACGACGGAAAACATTTTACGAGTAGGATAATTCTAGCCAACAATGTTCAAAGATTGCATAACCGCAGTTAGAAGTTGTCATGCTTGCCAAATTTTAAATAGCAAAACCAGAAGACCACCCGCATCGCTGCAACCAGTAGTAGCTGTTGGGCCATTCGCCAAATGGGGCATAGATTTCATGACATGTAACCCCACCTCGACCGGGGGGCATGGGTACATAATAGTCGCGGTGGACTATTTTACCAAATGGGCCAAGGTGATGCCTTACATTAAACAACAACGGCAAAAACGGCTCGCCTTCTTTTTCAATCACGTAGTCTCCAGATTCGGTGTTTCCATAGGCCATAGTCACAGATCATGGATCGCATTTTCGCAATCACATGATGGTTGAGTTGGCTGCCAAATTAGGACTATCCCACGACAACTCTACTCCGTACTATCCACAAGCTAATGGACAGGTTGAAGCAATCAACAAAGTCCTAAAGCGCATGCTGCAAAGGATGATCGGAGTCCACAAACGGGATTGGCACCTAATCCTATACTCGGCCTTGTGGGCATACTGGACATTAGTAAGAAATGCAACCGGATTCACACCTTTTCAATTGGTGTATGGTCTGGAAGCAATCTTACAGGTTCAATGTGAAATCTCGTCCCTCAAACTCGCAGTCGACCTTCTCCCCGAAACCTCAGAAGAAGAGGCTCGTTTCTTGGAACTAATCCATTTGGATGAAACCCATCGTGATGCAGCTTCGGCTAATGAGGCTCATAAGAAACGAGTCAAAACACAGTTCGACAAGAATGTCAAACCTTGCGTCTTCTCAGAGGGTGACTTGGTTTTACTTTATGACCAGGAATCCGATAAATTGGGAGCAGGGAAATTCAAATTGTTATGGATGGGTCCCTATATTTTTAAATGAGTATTAGCAAAAGGAGCCAATGAGTTGATGGACTATGATGGGATTCCACTGGCACGACTTCGTAACGGGTTGTACCTCAAGCGTTACTATGCTTCATTTCACATAGTAATCCTCGTGCTTTTGTTACATTTTTGTTTTCACCAAGAGCATTTAATTTGGTTAAGTAATCCACTATTTTCATTCGTTTTAGATGTCAAACCTACTGGAATCATTTGTTTGATATGCCGATGTAGCAAGTTGTAGTTCGCAGAACCTTTCTTCTGTGGCATGGGCCATTTTCAATCCCAGCGGCGAGTTAGTGAGTTTTAGAGGAGTGTATGTTGGTCAGTCTACGAACAATATTGTTGAGTACACCACATTGATAGAACTCCTTTCTGATGCCATCACACATGGCATATGCCAACTTGTCGTCAGGCTAGACTCACAGCTCGTCATTCTACAACTCACCGACATCTATGTTGTACGAAATCTAGCTATCTATCGCATGTTCCTAAGGGTCAAAATTTTGGAAAGACAGTTCAATTTCATCTAATATCAACATATTTACAAAATATTAAGCACATTAACAGACTCATTGGCAAATTATGTGTTAGATAGACATCTGCGACATTTATAAAAAGAAGCATCACATCAATATATGCAGTAGGATTATGTAACTTAACCAAAATAAAGCTCCGAAAATAAAAAATATATTCCATAACTATTTATAGAATATACATAATGTTCTGTAACCAAGACAAAATTGGTCAAATGACCCAAAACTCAAAAATGCTAGGGGGCACCCTAGCCTAATGATGTTGATGATAACAAATCACCGCCTGTGCAATCATGCGTAAGAGCCTAGTCCATTGACTCGGAACTCCAGTGGTATGTCGCTGCAACTGCAAAGGCAACTCATCGGTCCTCATGTCCATGATACCAAGGGTAAGACCCTCAATCTGGTCCTGTAGTGCTGAAAGAGTCTCGGCCACATTAAGGTCGCGAAGGATAGCCCTCCCAACAGCTTCTCCTGCTAGAGCAGCCGTTGGGTCTCTACAGCGTACTGCTGGTCAAACTGGTCCAACATCTGCATGAGCACATGATTTTTGATTAGTCTTGATAAGAACATTATAAAGGACAATAAACAGAGATATGGTCAGAAGAAATTACCCATGGCACCCCACTCCTCCCCAACCAGCAGCACCAAATCTGGATCACCTCGGAAATCCATAGCAGCATATGGGAACCTGGCATAGACCATCTCCTGACGGTCAAACCACTCGAAGAAGGTCTCAGAAAAAGAAATTTGGGGCTGACCAGCATGCCAAGACTTGAGATCGATCCATCTTTGCATCCGTGGTTCGGTCGATGGAGGTAGGCCAAGTGAAATGTACTGTGGCTGCAGTGGGATTCTCTACAAGGCGAAAGCGGTCAAAATAGAACCATAACCAAAGTTCTTGGATCTGCCACTCTTCACCTTGGTCAATTGTTCCTTCATCACAGAAAGTACTGCATCACACCAATTGAACACCTTTGGTTCAAGGCATTCCAAAGCATACTGCATATAAGATCTGTTGGCTATATGAAGAGCAGAACTACCAGCCAGTCTAGCAAAAGTAAACAGAATGGTCTGCAAGGGCTGGTCAGTGACATCTCAGATGTTGATCTTTTCATCCGCACTCGGCTGAGATCCCTCTCTGCAATGCCGGTGAATGCACTCCCTCACAGACTCACCCCCACAGGCGGAGCCTGATAATGAGAGAAGAGCACCATGCCTTGATAAACCAGTCAAAAAATAGATGTCCACCACTGTCAAGGGGATCGATTTGCCCCTAATCTAGAATACCTGGTTGATAGGATCCCAGACATTGAGGAAATACTACAAAAGCCTGACTTGTTGCCTCATGCTAGAGATACGGAAAAACTTTAGCAAGCCACAGTTCCGTAGTGCAGCTACTGTGCCCGGATCATGTAAGGCAACAGCATCCTCTTCTTCATGCTCACGTTCTCACCATGTGACAAGAATTTTTATCCGATGAATCTCTGAAAAACAAACAAGGGAAGAGTCAGGATCTTCATTTGGTGAAAACAAGCAAAAATTCCATGAGGAAACTATGCAAAAATTTTCCTCCCTACACCCATCACACCCCAGCAAGTGTACTAAGAGCGATGCATACGGACTAGTCAGTGGAGATATCAGTATGCATCACACCTTACGACTAAGGAAGGGTGCGATTATCCTAGGGTGAGTTCTTCAAACCCCAAGGGCTCAGCAGGACAAGGAAATAAGCTCAAAATCCAAAATGAAAAGCATGTAATGAAGGAGCACAAGTTTAGCTCTTACCTGGTCTAAACAGCATCGAGAATCATCCACAGAATCTCCTAGAATCCGCTGGTGAAAACAAGGGGGAAAAAGCACCTCCAAAGCTCCAACAAACCAAATTCAAATGAAATGGTAAAATGAGAGATAAAAGTCACTTTTAATTTACTATGCATGTAATTCAAGTAAAATATTAGTGTTTTTAACTCATTTATCAAGCATATGTCTTCATTTCTAACCAGTTTGATGAAGAAAATGAACAGGTAGTACAATATTTGAAAGAACGAAATGCTAAGAGTAAATCAAAAAACTCAATGACCATCATGGCAAGCAATGCTGTCGCAGAGTTCAAGCTCGTTAAAAAATAAACTCTCCAGGAGCAGTTTTAGCGCATAGTTCAAGCTCGTTAAAAAATAAACATAAGTCATGAGTGAATGTTTCCCCCAGCGTTTAATCTCATTAAAAAATGAACCGGTGAATAACCATTGTGAATGCCTTATCGCCAGCTTTTGAGTCTTGGTCGTGTTCTCGCCATCACCTCCACTCTCTTTTTAGCCGATCATTCACCCCCATATGATTGTTTACCCCTTTGAGGAACATCTCCGAAGATTGATTCTGTTAGCCATCCTTGTGACATTACCGTGATTGGAAAATTCTAAATCTTACCTAGAATCAGTTGCTACCCGAAACCATCACTCGTTCCTCGAAAATGAGTCTTCTTTAAGCTCTTTTCACCTGACTCATAAAATATGAAAAGTTTTTCGAGCGATTGGTCTTTTCGGCTCGTTAAAGGCATTGGAAGTGTTATCCCTCCTCTAGATTTTAATCCTTTTGGACCTAAGGGATTATTACATAAAACGATCGAGCGCTTGTCTTGTTCGGCTCGTTAAAACTATCGAAAATTCATCCCTTTCGTATTATTTTACACTTTTTCGGACTTAAGGGATTATACAACGAAAAATAATCTTTGGAGTCTTCTTTCCATTTCTTTCAGACTCTCTAAAATTGAAGAGATTGAGTTATCTTTGTCCTTAAACTCGTTAAAACCGAATAGCGACAAACTCATCCAAATGGATGAGAATGAGTTTCACAGTCGCTAGGCTCGCTAAAATATAGCGACAGGTTCGCCCGAAGGGTGAATTATAGAACAAGCATATGTTATCCTCCTCAAGCTTGAGAAAAATAAAGAGGTACAGGTCAGCAATGACTGGGGAAAATTGGTAAGCAAACTTGAAGAAACTTTATTGGTAGCAAGTCGCTCTTGAACATGACGCTTTCCTTCCACATCCATGCCGGGTTGGGTTGTTCCGTTCATTGGTCATCACCATTGGTCCATCACACCATCCATCTTTGGGGTTAACGCTACCAATCCATTGTCAGTGTCATTGATATGTTCAAGAGAAGTCATTCAGACCATTCACTTGTGTCTCACCCACTGCAATACATTCATGCTTCATTCCTTCATGATCGCCACCCTGAACCCTATATCGTTAGTTTGTTTTCACCTCCGAAATCATTTGCTTCTTTCCATGTTGTTGATGTGGGATTCATTAAGGCCCTCCTGTGATGGGTCGCTTCTTGTCGACATCAGCTCATTATCCAAGAAGTTGACTTAGGAACAACCCTTTCAGTACTTTGAAGCTTGCATGCCTCAATGGCAAGTTTCTCACTTTCGGCGATAGGTGTACATCAATGGCCCTCGACCGAGAGATTTTGTGTGGTTTTCGATGCCAAGTCCGTTTTCACACCACGTAAATTGTACTGCAGTACCTTGAGGTTCATTGTCATTATTGGTGATTCCCCTCGCGCCTGTTAACAACATACATCATTGGCTGGTAATCAAGCGATGTCTTTCCATGTTCGACTCCAGAAATTTTTTCACATGGATCGACTTGTACTCCGAGTGAAGATTGGACGAGTTTTGAAGACCCCAAATATAGTTCTATCCATCCGGGCTGCGATATATTCAAGAATATAAAAATATCTAGTGTACATCATTGCCGAATAGATGATCATCCAAATCAAAGGATGATGTGTCCATATCATCAGTTTGTCACACAAACGATTGTCTGTCCTATGTACATGGAAATGAATTTATAAATCTGAGAATGGGAATGCCCGCCTCAGCTAGATCGTGAAAAATGTTGTCAAAATAATGTATTGTATTGTATCTTATTACAGGTCACCTCCCAGCTCGAAAAAACTTCAGATCCTCATAGTAAAGCATTTCACCCGACATAAAAAATATTAACAACCTCATGCATTAGGGGGAAACTGTTATAGACATTTTTGGGCACTTCAACCCTAATCATAGATGTCCATAAATTGATGGCTCCTAAGTCCCTAAAAGTGTTGCTTCACTTCCTAAAGGAACAAGGTCAACTGATTACATCATCTCCCAGAAGTTCTCCACTAAAAACTGCTCATAAATGGT
>APFE031730791.1:27325-85232 GCA_000404065.3 Pinus taeda | reverse complement strand
AACTCTATCAAGAAGGAGAGGAAATCGAGCGCAAAACTCAGGTTGGCCCTCTTGGTTCTCCTCTCATCTATTTTCATAAAAGGAATCAATAGTAGACTTTGATTGTTTGTTTCTAAGATAGCCACCCATCTTAGTGGGAATAGTAGCATCCGAGTGGACACTATTCCTGTATAACACACATTACTCCCGGGATAGTTATAGTTAGATAATTTTTAGATTAGGATGAACTACACATGGTTGCTAGTTTAAATTAGATTACTTTTAGGATAAGCATTATTCTAAATCTCAAACATCACCCCATTTTCACAATCATAAAAATAGATTGGGAAAAATGTCCCATCATCCCCGGTTGGAGCCACTACTCCAAACAGAAAAAGAGCTACCAACCAAGGTCCGAACCAGGTGGTTATCCCCCATTGTTGAGGCAACGATTTTCGAGCCTTCAACAGGACGATATCCATAAAGTTCCATAAATGTGGTCATTTTTTATGCGGTATTGAAGGAAGCGTTATACCACCATTTTGTGAGAGGTAACCAGTTGATCCATTTTCTTTTCTTATCAGGTGAAAAGCAACAAATATATCCTTACAAACATTTGTTCACTATCTCATTTTTTCTATCATAATGAGGATGATAAGATGAGCTATGAGCTAATTGAGTACCAAGAAAAGAAAATAATTATGTTCAAAAATTTTCAGTGAAATAAGAGCTCTATCATCTACAATAATATTTTGGTTTCCACGTAGCTTTTGAACTATTTCCACAAATGTAGTAGCAATTGTGTTGGCTTTGAAAGGATGAGATAGTGAAAAAAAAGTCACATACTTGGTAAGTCTATCAACTACCACCATGATGACACTCTTTCCTTCAAACTTGGGTATGTGATAAAATCCATTAAGGCCTCCTCCCAACAGTGACTTAGAATGGCCAATGGTTGTATAAGACCCAGGGTCTTAATTGTCTCAACTTTATTTTTTTGGCGAATCAAACTTCTACCACAAAATTTTGAATGTCAAATTTAAGGCCATCCCAAAACAATTCCTTCTTTACCCTATGGTAAGTTTTCAAAAATACTGGGTTCCCTCCTAAAGGAGAGGTGTGAAATTCCAAAAAAAACTTTTTTATCGAGTTGGGAGTTCTTACATAGATATAAGAAATCTTCGTACCACAATGAATCACTTTTCTAGATAAATGTATTAGATGCATTGGGATATTGTTGCAACTTTTGAATGAGTGTCCATACCTCTTCATCATTCTTCCATTCATCCCTTGCTTCAATTATCTAATCAGGTTGGATAATATAAATGAAACAAAGTAATGCCTCCACAATATCATCCCTTCTTCACAGTGCATCTGCAACAACATTTTTCTTCCCTTTTTTGTAGATTATTTCAAAGTCATAACCCAACATATTTGTGACACATTTTTTCTTCTCTTCTGAATATAATCTTTGTTACAAGAATTATTTAATACTATCATGATCTATTTTTACCTTTAATTGTCTTCCCATTTTGTAAGGATGCCATTGCTTCACTGTCAACATTTCCTTCTCATAAATAGTTTTTTGTAAATACTTTTCCTTGATTAGACGACTTTCAAAAGAAATGGGTATTCCTTATTGCATTAAAACAACACCAGTGCCATTTCCTGAAGCATCACATTACATAATAAAGGTTTTTGTGAAGTTTGATGTAGCTAAGACCAAAGCTCAACAAATTGCTTCTTTAAGATGTTCAAAGGTCTTAGTTTCTTCTTGAGTCAAAAAGATGCATCTTTCTTTAGTAATGTCATTATAATTGTTGATATTTTTCCATAATTCTTAACAAACTTATGATAATACCTTGTCAACCTGAGAAATCCTCGAAGATGTCTTAAGGTTGTGGGGATTTTCCATTCCTTCATGGCTTTAATCTTGTTAGAGTTGACCTTAACACCCTCATGAGATACAATATGGCCCAAATATTCCACTTCTTGTACCCCAAAGAAACATTTGGAAGAATTTTCATACAATTGTTTCTCCTCCAATAGTTTGATCACCCTAACAACTTTTTGAACATGATCTTTCCAATATTTGTTGTAGATTAGTATATCATCTAAAATTACTAACATAAATTTCATATGGAAGGGTTTTAAAGTGGAATTCATCAAATCTTGAAATGTGGAAGGTGCATTAGAAATGACAAAAGGCATGACCAAAAATTCATATTGACCTTCATGATTTCTAAATGTTGTTTTCGACATGTGTTCTATCTTCATCCTAATTCATGATATCCTAAATGAAGATCCAACTTGTTGAAGTAAATTTCCCCATGTAGATTATCCAAAAATTCATCAATAACATGAATGGGAAATTTACCTTTAATTGTCAGCTTGTTGAGCTCTCTATAATCTAGACACATACTATGATCCATCCTTCTTGTGCACCAATACTACTAGAGAAGAGAAAGAAATTTGACTAGGTTGATTTATACATGCCTCTAGCATTTCTACAACCATACGTTCAATTTCACTATTCTGGGCATAGGGAACACTTCCAAGAATCAAGTGAATAGCATGATCATGATCGTGAATAGGTGGGAGAACCTTCAGAGTCTCAAATACCTTGGAATGAGTGTTAAGGACTCTTTGGAGATTTGGAGAAATGGATGAATTATTTGTTGTATTATCTTCCCAGGTTTCCTTGATATACCCCTTAATTTAATTTCCTTTACTTATGAGAAAAAATTCAAGAAAATCTCATGAAAATTAAAAATTATCATCCCTACAGATTGTAACCATTGGACTCTTAATACAACATCAACACCACCCTATTAAAATATGCAACTATGATCAAATTCAACATTGGACAAATCATATTATGGATATGATGATGGCATTGAATTCCTCTTTTCGAGAGGACCAAAATCAACCTAAAGACTACCTCATTTAGAGAAGCATAAGTTGGATTTTGAATTTATGTACCCTCATATGCACATTTGGATAGGTTGGCCTCAACATCAAATGGATATTCTTGGACACCCATGGAAGCCCATAAAAAACGTGACCTAGAGCTCATTTGGACATCACCAACAAATCATATTCTTCTCTTATCATTTATTTTTTCACACAGGTCTGATATAAGGTCGACAAAAGAAGTTTGTAAAGGTTTGAGATTTTAGGGTCTAAGGATTGCAACTGATCTAGGGTTTCTGGGCTATAGTCGCAGGCTTGTCACAGAGCAATTTTGGCTATAGTCTCTGGCGCACATGCATCAAGGGATCTATTGGGATCCTATAGTCACTCTCACAACCCCTCATGCATGTGATTGGGAGTTTGACTGAAGTTATCTACAACTAACTGAAGCCTAAAAAAATTGTATTTGATATAATTTCACACAGGAAACATGTTTCTGAATTTTGTTGGGTTGTATTGTTGAAGATATTATATTGAGATCATTTTACTCTCTGTAAAACATTTTATGAAAATCTAATAAAAGAATAATTTCAAAGGGTTTTCCTCTAGTGGGGTTTTTCCGTGGTCTTTGACCAAATATCATGTCTCCTGTTGATGTGTTGATTGTCTCCTTTGTCATTTCATTTATTGTTCTATCTTCAATTATTGTTGACGAATGGAAAGATCAATTATAGTTGGAAACATTTCTAATTGAAGTGTGGAATGGCTAAAGTAATTAATAAAACATAGAAAAATCTAAAAAATTAACATGGTATTAGAGCTAAGGTGAAGGAAAAGCTCGAAAGGAGACAAGATTTGAAACAATCATCTTTGGAAAGTTGAAAAAGTCAATCTAATCAAAGTCAAGATGACTTCCTTCTTCAAGATTGATGAGAAGTTGCATGAATCATCCAATTTCACTGCATGGAAAGTCAGGTTGGATATCATAAATTATAACAATGATGTTTTCGACTACATGCAAGGAAAATTACCTGAGCCTTCAGATAATTGTTCCAATGTTGTAAAACACAAGCATAAAAAAGGTGAGTTAGAATAAAAAGAAAATTATAGTTGTTGGTTTACAAGATAATTTACTTGCATATGTTGGAAATTTGAGAAGGTCTAAAGTCGTGCATGATAAAATAGCTAGCATGTATGAAGTCAAATTTTGAATGAAATCATCTCCTTGAAATATCAACCCAAATACACCAAGATGAATAAAGGAGAGTCTGTGAAATGCTACACAATGAGGATATCTCATCTTAAAGATCAATTGCAAAGAGTTGGAGAATCTATGTATGATAGGGAATTGGATATCGTGGCTCTAATATGTCTCCCTCCTATTTGGGAAACCTTGATCACTGCCATAAGAAGCAACAATGTCCTCCCATCATTTGATGAACTTGTTGGAATTCTCACTCAAGAAGAGTTAAGGATGATATCAAGAGGAAGGATTCAAAAGCATGAAGAATGAGAGCCCGTTGCATTCATCGCTCATGATAAAAGGAAGAAGAAAGGGAAAGGAGGTCCATCAAATTCAAGGAAGCCCCCTCCTCAAAATCCAAGTAGAAGAAAGGAATATGTGAACATCAAATGCTACAATTGTCATAAGAAAGGCCATTATGCTCGAGAGTTCCCTGAGAATAATAATGGACCACCATACAATACTGGAAGCAACAACAACAATTTCAATGACCAAAGAAGAAGAGATGGCCACTATGGAAGAGATGAAGGAAGAAGACATGATCCAAGTGATCATGAATAATATCGTCATCCTTAAAAGAAGTCAAAATTCTCTAGGTATGAAAGTAATGTTGCAAATCAATATGAATATATTCTTATTTCTTCCCTTACTAGTTCATTTCCTCAGATTCATGGGATAGTTGGTTGTTTGATAGTCGGGATACTCATCACTTCTATGGTTCTAAGGAAGTTCTCTCTAATTTGGTAGAGAGGGAATCAAATTTTAAAATCATTCTTGGAGACAACTCCACTCATCCCGTTAAAAGTTTTGGGTCCGTCAAATTTCATTTGAATTCTATTGAATCTATTTTGCTACATGATGTGATGTATGTGCCTAAGTTGAGGAATAATTTGGTATCAATATCTGCTTTGGAAGACAAACGGATCAAGATTTCCTTCATTAATGGAAAAGTTCTTACTTTCCCTATTGGATCACCTGTGAAAGATGCATTCACATTGTGCTCAAGATATCAAGGACTCTACAGGGTCACTCAGAGACCACTAATGAAATTGGTGGATAATACTAATCATCTAAGAGAATTATGAAACCAAAGTTTGGCTCATCTACATTATGATGCTCTTATAAAATTGGAGAAATTGGTCTAAGGTATTTCAAAGTCTCAAGCTCAACATGATGGAGTATGTCTAGGTTGTGCGAGTGGGAATATGACAAGGAGGTCATTCCCCTCTAGTGAGAGCAAGACCACTAACATCCTTTATCTCATTCATTCTGACATATGTCATATGATGCCCTTGCACTCTATTAGTAGTTATCCCTACTACATCACATTCATTGATGACTTTTCAAGTAAGACATTGATATACTATTTGAAGCATAAGGATGAATCCTTTCAAACATTCAAGGAGTTCAAAGCATTGGTTGAAAATAAAATAGGGAAGAATATCAAAATATTCATGTCTGATAGTGGTGGAGAATACATGTCAAATAAGTTCATTGAATTTTGCAAGAAGGAAGGTATTAAGAAGGAAACAATTGTTCCATATAATCCTAAACAAAATGGTTTAGCTGAAATAAAGAATAGGTCTATAGTAGAACCTACTCAAGCAATGCTCCCTGATCAAAATTTGCATAAGTTCCTTTGGGTTGAAGCTTCACATGCTGTCGTATATGTTCAAAACAAGGTTCATCATCAAGATTTGGAAAAAAAAAACCTGAAGAAGTATTTATAGGCGTCAAACTTGACATTGATCATCTCCACATATTTAGATGTCATGTATATTTACATGTGCCAATGGACAAAAGGAACAAATTGGAAGATACAGGAAGAAAATGTATGTTTGTTGGATATTGTGAAAATTCTAAATAATTTATAATATATATTCCTATTCAAAGGAACGCTGAAATTATTAGGGATGTTACATTCGATGAAGATATCACCCTTGGAAAAGCAAGGGACCTTCCTCCACCTCCTCCTCCTAAGAAGAATGATGATCTGGATATTGTAGATGGTTCTTTCATGCCCAAGTCTGACACTAATATTCTTTATGATCCCATGGAGCCTATGGATCCCTTAGATCCTCCTCCATGTAATCCTACCACCATGAAGATGCCACTTTGGCTATGTAACACTCTACAGGATGATGAGAAACAGATTCCCATTCAAAGACCATTTAGAGAAAGGAAGAAGCCATTTAGGTACTAGGGATATGTTGTAGCCATGAGTATTATGATTCAAGTCGGTCCTTCAACATTAAAAGAAGTCATGAAAGAATAAGTTTGGGAAGATTTTATGGGCAAAGAACATGAATCAATTATGAATAATTACATATGGTATGTTGTGCCAAGACCGCAGGGGAAATCTTTGGTAACTTCAAAGTGGCTATTCAAGATCAAGCTTGGAGTTGATGGTAGCATTGAAAGATACAAGGCAAGGTTCATGGCTCAAGGATTCTCACAAAAACAGGGAGAAGGTTATGACGATATATTGGCACTTGTGGCTTGATATACAACCATTCATTCGATAGTTTCCCTTTCTGCAAGTCAAGGAATGACCCTTCATCAGATGGACGTAAAGACTGCATTCCTCTGTGGTTTGTTACAATAATAAGTGTATGTTGAGAAACACCTAGGATTCGAAGTAGAGGGTCGAAAGACATATGTTTATATATTGAAGAAGGCATTGTATGGTTTGAAGCAAGCCCCAAGAGCATGGTACACCCACATAGATAGTTATTTTATGAGGCTAGGATTCACAAGAATCAATGTTGATCACAACCTCTACTTCAAGGTAGTCCAAGGTATGCCATTGATTTTAGTTTATATGTTGACAATCTATTCTTGACAAGTAGTGAGCCTCTAATAATTGAGTGTAAGAGGGAGCTAGCATTTGAATTTGAGATGAAAGACCTTGGACTCATGCACTACTTTCTAGGACTTTAGGTGTGGAAAAGACCCAGTGAGATCTTCCTATCACAAGGAAAATATGTTTTGAAGCTATTAGAGATATTTGGAATGAAATAATGCAAGTTCATGATCACATCAATGGAAATGAACTTCAATAAGTTATGTGGAGAAGCTACAAGACCTGGTTTGGTGAATACATCCGAGTATAGACAATTGATTGAGGCTTTGATGTTCCTTGTGAACACCTAGCCATACATATGTTATGCAGTGAACATGTTGATTCAATTCATGACCAAGCCTCTCCATGCACATTAGATGGCTTCCAAACACATTTTGAGACATTTGCATGGGACGATCACACATGGTTTGAGATATTCTACCAAAGATGTTTGACTTCATGGATACATCATTGTTGACTTGATAGAAATGTTATTGATAGGAAGAGTATGTCTAAATATTGATTTAGTCTTGGATATTCCATGATATATAGGATGAGTGGGAAGTAGAAGTCCATAACATTGAGTACCATTGAGGCAGAATATATTGTGGCTGGCATGGCTTGATGCGAAGAATTTTGGTTGATAAAGCTCTTTGGAGAGCTATTTGAGTAGTGTTATAAACATATTTGGGCACATAAACCCCAAACTTATATGTCAATGTATTAGGGCTCATCAACCCCTAAAATATTTGTTTCATACCCAAAAGGAACATAGTCATCTAAACACATCATTCCCCAAAAGTTCCATCTGAGAAACCATCCAAAAACTGCCTAAATTGAACCATATTGATTGCTCCACTGGCAAAGTGCGATGCATACTGAGTGGTACACTGCCAAGGTGTGATGCATACTATTTAGACCTTCTATATGGTGTGATGGGCAAGGATGGACAAATGTCTATGACATTTTTTAGTTGATTTCTTATGGAATCTTCCAGAACATTATCCTATGCTTCTTGCCTCTCTGAATTCGCCCAAGGATGAATAAGGGATATAAGAAATCTCCAATCCCTTTTCTTGTGGAACCTATTGTAACAAGTGGAATGACACTAATAAAACCCCATGGATGACTCACACCCTTGCACAAATCTATAAATGGATCCCCAATTCAAGAGATCTGGAGGCTAGAATATTGTGAATTGTAAGGAAGTGTTGATAGTTTGTAATTAAGGAAAGAGCATTGTATTGTTGGAGTTATCCTGCTATTTCATGAGGTGAAGAAGGATTGAAGCTGGGAGGATGATGCTGGATCAGACAATTGGGTTGTCATTATCCCTTCTATTAATAAAGTTCTTCAAGTTTTCTTCCATATGATTGTGCAATTGTGAATGTTATCATTTGTGAATTCTATCATTTGTTCATTATATATTTGATTTTGTAATGTTTATGTTGTAATAGATCATGATGCTTTGACAGTTCTTTGTTGTTGTACATGTGTAGGTACTCTCCAAGTGTGTTAAGTATGGGGAGGAGTTGCTGGATCTGTCAAAGGAGGGAGAGAGCAAGCAAGGGATTAAGTGGAAGTTCAAGGTTGGTTCCATTATCTTTCTCTTATCTGTTACACATAGAAGAAATTGTTGAATTGCTTTAAACTGTTGTTTCTAGGGTAGCTGCCAAACCTAGAGGGCTAGCATTCTTTAGGAATATTATTTTTCCCAGAAACAAATTGGCGACTCCACCGAGGGAATAATAGATGTTTCTTTATTGTTATTTTTTTTTTATAAACTATAGATAGAGTCTAAATTCAACGATAGCCTTCGAACTGCTCTTTCTCTGCAATTGCATAGTAGATGAATGTTGCTTCAGTCAATCTATGGTTTAGTTTATGAAATAAGCATTTGACTTACAAGCACATCTAGATGCCCTTTTGGTAGCTCAGTAACCTCTCAAGACATTCCATTATACTTTTCTCTTTATTGTTCATCAAAATACAGCTTAACTCATTGAAAACAGCTGCACATTTGAGCCAAAACCCATTTCAATTGCACTCCCTGGACCATCGCATTGTCTTCCACTGTAACTCAGTATGCATTGCACCTTCTAAGTGTAGTAAGTGCGACGCATCTCTGTTTCTATGAATCCTAGGTGCGATGATTGACTGAACTCTTTTTCCATCTAGAAAATGAGGGGTTTTGACCTTGTTTTCAGTTTTGTTTGGTTGTTTTGTTGTAAATGAACAGTTCCTCTTTACTGAAACTTACTTGCATCACTTAGATCAGTGTCAATTACATTAGGATTAGTGAATGTTTTTTGTGTGTTTGTTAATCATTTACAATCCTTTGTCGAAAAGTTGTTTAAATTGATTTGTCTCTTTGGTACAAAAAGTGTCGTAAAATGTGATTTTGTGTCGAAAAGAGAAGTGTCGTGAATCCTTCCTTCCCTTCATAATCAATTGAAATTTTCTTCATGTATTTGGTTTGATTTGTTTATATTCGAAGTGTGAAAAGAATTTTGAGTCTTCCTTTCTCTTTTGAAGAAAAAATTGTCGAAAATGTCATTTTGAGTTAAATATTTCAGATCTTTGCTGCATTTAGTTTTCCTTTCTGGAATTTTTCACATTAAGGAGAATGAAAACAAATACATGCATTTGCATTTAGAATTTTTTATACTTGTGTGCAAAAAGATGATTTAGGGAAATGCACTGTGGGTGCTCTTTGCTCTTTGCTTAAAAGCATTGTAATTTTCTTTCCCTAGTAGCTACGATTTTCATTGCTCAAAATAAACAAAGATTGTTTATCATTGTATATTGCCTCTTAGGAATTTCAGATCATCATCATGCGGTGAACCATTGAAAGGAAAACTCTAAACAAGATCAAATTTAAAATAAATTTCAATGAACCTAACAACGCTTTGGAACTTAACACAACATATCTAGATGTCTAGGCTAGAGATGTGTTCTGGTGTCGTTAAAACTAGTGGCTATCATTTTCATTGAAGGTTGGATGATTCCTCCTCCTTGATACGACAAGTGCTAGCATGGAATTGTGCTCCCCGTACCGTTGTGTATATATTGGGAGACCACAATAGGCTCAAATCCTTTATCCATAGGAAACCGAGTTTTCCACCTTATTGATCGCAATTCACTAAACACAACATTCAGGAAGATTGACTGTTGTACATAAGTCCTTGGTAATTTCTTTTTAATCTATCACCAAGGTGTATATTGCAGTTTTGCGATTCGTTTGGTAATCCCTCTATCTAGATTTTCCAGAGTAGTCACTTTTGTTCCTTTTCGACTCTTTAAAAGAAAAGGTCCATCTGAGCACTTGTCCTTTCAGGAACATTAAAAATCGAAGGAGACTAGAGTCATCTTTAGCTTTTTCTTGACTCTTAAAAACTGAAAAAGCAAAGTTGTGTCCAAAGTGTTGTTAAAATTAATTGATTGCAAAGAACATCCCTATTTCTTAGTTGATCTTAGCTTTAGACATATGGCGACAAACCCGGAGTCCACTGATCAAGGAATCCCTTTTGATGGGAATCCTAGTCCTTTTCCTTCTTTCGGAAATATTGGTGCTCCTTATATGGCTACATTATCCCTTCCCAGACTTACCATTGGCCTACCAGTATGGCTGTTTTCAACCTCTTTGATTCAAAATGTCATGATTTCTCCACAATGAAATACACCTTTAACTGGACAAAATCAACCTTCGATTGATCCTGAAATTGACCCTTTTCCTTCTTCCTCTTTTATTTCTTCCTCCCCTTCTTCCTCTTCGCTTGGTGAAAGTATTAATACTAGTAACCAAGTGGCTAAGAAGAAGAATAAAGGGCAGGAGAAGAAGAAGAAGCCAATTCAGCAAGGGGGCAACCAAGAAACCATTACTCCAAAACCCAAATATCCATGCATTATTTGTGTAGGAGACCATTTTCATTGAAATTTTCCTTACTTTCCTCGGATATTGAAAGAATGGTATTCTCGTTCACACCATCCAATGTCATCAACCTTTGGAGATCATGTTGGTAACACACCATCAACTAGTGATAGTAAAGTTCATGGACAGAAGGGAAAGGTCAGAATTCCATGTAGGTTATGTGAAGGTAATCATTCCCTTCACCTTTGTCCCTTTTTGGATGAATCCAAAAGAGTGTTGGATAACTGTCCTACTTCACCACAGTGACTTCCATCTAGTTACAAGAAAGCCTCCCTAATTCCTTCACTAGTTGAAAAACCAACTGAATTAAATCAACCGCTGGTCGAAACCACTCTCTTTGAAAGTGGATCCTATGAGTCTATACCCGACCAAAATCAACAAGTCGAGGTAATAGTTGACCCGATTTCACCTTCAGCTAATCATACCTTTCCCAAAGAGAGTGAGAATGATACTAGTCAAGTTTTTTTTGTTACTTCAGATTCTAACGAACTTTGGGGCAATCCGCCTATTCCATCAAGACAAGGGGAAAATCCTTCAGTTCTTCTAACACAAGGGGTTAATCCTCCCATTTCTACGGCACCCCCCCCCCAAGTACTCTAGTCACTTCCTTTGACTGGAATCGACTGGCAGGATCTTGCCTTCCTTCTTATGTGCCTTTCCAAATCATAGTACAAGTTTGTAAAATGATCATGTCTGGCACTATTATAGATGAATATGGATCAGTGAGTATCCTTTCCTCAACTACTTGGAAAGCGCTTGGTTCACCACTGCTTGTGCCTGTTACACAAAATCTATTAGGCTTTAACAAAGGAACAAGTTGACCATTATGGACCCTTCCTAAGTTACCTATTACTTTGGGAGGGAAAACCGTTCATCTGAACGTGATGGTAGACCCTGGACCTTTAGACTCTAATTTACTTCTTGGGCATGACTATGTTTATAACATGGAAGCTATTGTTTCAACACTCTTCTGAGTGGTTTGTTTCTCGCATGAAGGAAAGATTGTCACCATTGAACAACTTTCATTTCCCAGACCAAACATAGCTCCAAGTCAATCATTGTCCCTAAATGGTCCATCTACATCAATGGTATCATCCCCGCTCCCAAGTTCCAAGTTGAGTCTTTCACTTGAACCTTCATTCCATCCAGCTGATAGCCATGAGTAGTCTGGTGAATGTAATGAAGCTTGGGGGGCATGCATCTAGTAGTAAATATAAGTTTTCATGTAGGTTATATGATTGGTCTATCACACCATTCCCCTTTGTCTATCTGGACGAAGCTAAAGAGGGGTTAGATAACCATCCTGCTTCACCGTAGTGATTTCCATCCGGTTACAGGAGACTTTCCTTTTCATCATGTTGGGATCATGTAAACTAATTCAAGCATAGTTTCTTCATTTCGAGCTTGTGTAAAAATGAAACTGAAGCCAAGCATAGTTTGTTTCATTTCAAGCTTGTGTAAACATGAAACCGAATCCAAGCATAGCTCCCCATGGTTAAAGCTTGTCTAAAAATGAACCCATTTTCAATTTTTAAACCCTTTTGATTGCCATTCTATCAGCCTTTTGAGGCTTGCTTGTTTTCATCTCATCACCACCATCTCTTTGGTTGACCATATGCTTTCACTTGGTTGTTTTACACTTTTTGAGGAATAGTTGCAATGAGTGGTCTTATTAGCCAGCCTCTTCACATAAATCAACATGTTTTGAGAAGTTCCAACATCACCGGAATCAGTTGCTATCCTAGACACCACTCGTCCCTCAAAATAGAGTCCTCTTTAAACCCTTTTCAGACTCGTTAAATATGAAAAGATTGTCGCACTTGTCTTTTCCAGCTCGTTAAATTATTGGAAATGTCATCCCTCCTGTATTATTTTATCCTTCTTCGGACCTGCGGG
This sequence comes from Pinus taeda, assembly GCA_000404065.3. NCBI lineage: Eukaryota > Viridiplantae > Streptophyta > Pinopsida > Pinales > Pinaceae > Pinus > Pinus taeda. The sequence goes on along the minus strand of APFE031730791.1, from coordinate 72,428 downwards.
GTTATTTTACAAAAAAGAACTTATGGAGTTTTCTTTTCATCCCTTTTCAAACTCTCTAAACATGAAAAGGACCAAGTTATCCTTGTCTTTAAACTCGTTAAAACAATAGTGACAAACTTGTCCATCTAGACAAGACTGAATTTCATTGTTGCTAGAATCGTTAAAACATTAAATAGTGACAGGTTTGCCCGAAGGGCGAATTATAGAACAAGCATATGATATCCTCCTCAAGCTTGACAAAAATAAAGAGGTACTAGTCAGTAATTACTGGGGAAAAGGGGAAAAAACTTGAAAATTTTATGGTAGCAAGTCACTCTTGAACATGGCATTTTCACTTCATCACCATTATTGAGTTGTGTTGGGTTATTTCATTCACCGGCCATCTCACCATTGGTCTTTCATACCATCCATCTTTTGGGGTTAACGCTACCAATTCATCTCAGTGTCGGTGACATGTTCAATAGAAGTCATTTAGTTCAGAAACCACCATCCATTTAATCTCTCATCCACTACAATACCTCCAACTTTCATTATTTTCATGACCGCCATTCCTGAACCTTATGTCATCAGTTCATTTTCACCTCCAAAAATCATTTTCTCTGTTTCGTGTCATATTTGTGGGATACATCAAGGCCCTCCTACAATGAGTCACTTCTTGTCGACATTAGCTCATTATCCAAGAAGTTGACTTAGAAACACCCCTTTGAGTGCTTTGAAGCTTGCATACATCAATGGCAAGTTTCTCACTTCCCGCGACAGGTTGACATCAATGGCATTCGACGGAAAGATTTTGTGTGGTGTTTGACATCGGATCATATATTCACACCACGTGAATTGTACTATAGTACCTTGAGGATCATTATCATTATCGGTGATTCCTCTCGCGTCTATTAATAGCTCACATCATTGGCTGGTAATCAGACGATGTCTTTCCATGTTCGACTTCAGAGCATCTCTTCACATGGTTTGACTTGTACATTGGGTGAAGAATGAACAAGTTTGAAGACCCCGGATCGAGTTTCATCCATCGAGGCTGTGATATATTTAGGGATATAAAGACATCAAATGTACAAAGGCTCTACACACATAGTCATCCTAACCATGGATGATGACTCTATATCTGAAGAATCACCAGTCTGTATCTGCAGACGCCTATCTAATCTATGTACATGAAATGAAATTTATAAGGCTAAGAATGGAATTCCTATCTCAGCTAGATCATGAAAATTATATTATGAAGATGTATTATATTGTAACTTATGCAGGTCACCTCCCAATTTGAAACTTCGGATCCTCATGATAAAGCATTTCACCCGACATGAATATTTACGACCTCATGCTTTAGGGGGAAACTGTTATAGACATATTTGGGCACATCAACCCCAAACGTATATGTCGATGTATTAGGGCTCATCAACCCCTAAAAGAGTTTTTTCATACCCTAAAGGAACATAGTCATCTAAATACATCATTCACCAAAAGTTCCATCTGAGAAACCATCCAAAAGTTGCCTAAATTGAACCATGCTAACTGCTCCACTGGCAAAGTGCAATGCATACTGAGTGGTACAATGCCAAGGTGTGATGCATACTATTTATGCCTTCTATATGGTGTGATGGGTGAGAATGGACAAATATCTCAGACATTTGTCAGTTGATTGCTCATGGAATCTTCCAAAACTTTCTCCTATGCCACTTGCCTCTCTGAATTCACCCAAGGATGAATAAGGGATCCAAGAAATCTCCAATCCCTTCTCTTGTGGAACCCATTGTAACAAGTGGAATGACACTAATCAAACCCCATGGATGAATCACACCCTTGCAAACATCTATAAATGGATCCCCAATTCAAGAGATCTGGAGGCTGGAATATTGTGAATTGTAAGGAAGTGCTGATAGTTTGTAATTGAGGAAAGAGCATTGTATTGTTGGAGTGATCTTGCTATTTCATGAGGTGAAGAATGATTGAAGCTAGGAGGATGATGCTGGATCAGAAAACTGGGTTGTAATTCTCCCTTCTATTAATAAAGTTCTTCAAGTTTTCTTCCATATGATTATGCAATTATGAATGTTATCATTTGTGAATGCTATCATTTGTTCATTATATATTTGATTCTGTAATGTTTATGTTGTACTAGATCACGATGCTTTGATTGTTCTTTGTTAATGCACTTGTGCAGGTACTCTCCAAGCGTGTTAAGGACGGGGAGGAGTTGTTGGATCTGTCAAAGGGGAGAGAGAGAAAGCAAGGGATTAAGCGGAAGTTCCAAGTTGGTTAAATTACCTTTCCCTTATCTGTTACACATAGAAGAAATCACTGAATTTCTTTAAACTATTGTTTCTAGGGTAGCTGCCAAACCTAGAGGGCTAGCATTCGGAATACTAGTTTTCCCATAATCAAGTAGGTTCTAGACACTACATTGATGTATTGTGAAAATAAGAGTGGGATCCATCTGGAATGGAATCCCATATTCCATGAAAAGTCCAAGCACATAGAGATTTTGTATCACTTCATTCGAGACATGGTATAGAGAGGAGCCATTCAACTCCATCAACATATCGACAGATGAGCATATTGCAGATAATGTCACCAAGGCTTTACTAAAATGAAAGTTCTTGGCCTTCCGATATCAACTTGGAATGATGGATGTGCCCCTTCATAATAAGTGGAATCATTAATTGAGGAAAATAAGCCAACTATTCCCCCTTGTTTGAGCTCCTAGGGTGAGGAATTGAGATAGAGGGATACTAGGGTTGAGGGAACTCTGGACAATAGGGTATTACCCCTATCTATTACCCATAGGGTTGGAGTAGTATCTCACCCTATCTTGGTATTGCAGAGTATACCCCAGTTGGAATCATATCCACAAGTAGGGCTTGTTGGGATTGTCCCTCCCCGTCTAGCCAATGGGTTGAAGATGCTTGGATGTGTGTGATCCTTACCTCTTTGTAAGTCAATTATCTCATACAAGCTAGGATTATGATTCAAGTTTTCTACCACATGGATCTCAAGGATCATTGTTGAGAATATTAGTAGGGAATAGGATGGGTTGAGTAGTAACTCCCCTACATCATCTATTGCTCGATATGGGGCCGTAGTAGTATCTACCCCATGAGATTCCAGGTAATAACCCGCTAAGAGAGATTCTGGAGTAGCTTGATGGACAGAGGGTGGTATATTTTTCTCCCTGATGATTATTATTCTTTAGATTTGAGAATGTTTTAGAAGATATACTTGATCAGAGATGGGACATACGATGACAGAATGACATTTTGACAGATGGAAAGGTGGAATTTCCCTAGTTGAGAGGGAGTGTTAAAATATGAAATTGCGGTCAAATACCACATTGGATATGTCATATGATGGAGATTATGATGGCATTGAATTTCTCTTTTTGAGAGGACAAACATTGACCTAAAGATCACCTCGTTTGGACAAGAAGAAGTTGGATTTTAAATTTATGTACCCTCATATGCACATTTGGACAGGTCGGCCTCAACATCAAATAGACATTATTGGACATCCATGGAAGCCTATAAAACAAGTTACCTAGAGCTAATTTGGACATCACAAACAAATAATATTCTTCTCTTCTCATTGATTGGTTCACACAGGTCTGAGGCAAGGTCAAAAAAAGAAGTTTGCAAAGGTTTGAGATTTCAAGGTCTGAGGCTCACAATTGATCTAGGGTTTCTGAGCTATAGTCACAGGCTTGTCACAGAGAAATTTCGGCTATATTCTATGGCACAAAATAATCAAGGGAGTGGTTGGGATCCTATAGCCGCTCTCACAACCCCTCATACATGCGACTGGGAGTTTGACCGAAGTTGACCATTGACTGAAGTTATATACAACTAACTAAAGAATGAAAAAGTTGTCTCTAATATAATTTGACACATGAAACTTGTCTCTGAACTTTTTTGGGTTGTATTGTTGATGATATTGATTGGGATAATTTTACACTCTGCTAAACATTTTATGAAAATCTAATGGAAGAAGAATTTCAAATCTAGTGTCTCTTGTTGATGTTTTGATTCTCTCCTTTGCCATTATATTTATTGTTTTATCTTCAATTATTGTTGATGAATGGAAATATTAACTGTAGTTGGAAACATTTCTAATTGAAGTGTGGAGTGGACTAAAGTAATTGATACAACATAAAACAATCTAAAAAATTAAAGCATCATAATGGAAAGCATTGGACTATTCAATACATATTCCCCCATGGCTATATTGATATTATGGTACTTCCCGAAGAAATTTATATTTCCTCCATTTGGAACCACCACATGACACTTTAGTGTTGGATATAGAAAGCAATTCAAATTCTTGGCTATCTTACAATGAATAAAATTATGGATACTACCTTAATCAATTAGAACTATTACCTTTTTCTTCTTGATATATCCTTCTATCTTGAGAGTTTGAGGAGTGATAATTCATGGCAATGCATTACAAGATATGCTTGGATTCATTTATTATTTTTCAACCCCTAGGGTTGGTTCTTGGTGTATGTATTCTTCTTTTGATGTTTCTTGTTCCTTTTATTCCTCCTCTTCATAGTCATTGTAAAATAATTTATTCTCAACACACTTATGACCCTTAGTGCAACTTCTATCTCAAATGTAACAAATACCTTTTTATATTTTTCCTCAAGTTGTTGTGGTGTCAACCTTGTCAGTTATGGGAGGCTAGGGGTGGCAACACTTCCATATTTATAATTGGAAGTGGTAGACCTCCTTGTTGCCATAATTTTTCTTCCACCTTTTCTATACACCCTAAATGCATTCTCCAATGAATTAATTCTCATAGGTGAACCTCATGTTGAATGTTATCCTTTAAGGTCCCTATGAAGACATCAAACATATGATCTTTTGGAAGATTAGTTACCTTGATATTCAATCTTATGAAATCCTCAATGTGCTCCGGAATTGAACCCTTTTGTTTGAGATTTATTAATTGAATAAAGGAGGTATTTCTCTTTTTATTCTCATAAAGTGATATCAATTCCTCCGTAAAAATTGTCCAAGTGACAAGTGATTTATGAGGAAAAAAACCATCAATAGCACACAAAATGATTGGGTTATAGATATAAAGACATAATATGTACCTTTTTTATTTGTTGCACATCGTGTATATCAAAGAATCTCTCCATCTGTATTTTCCATGTTACCAGATCCTTGACATCAAACTTCCTCATATCAACCTTTGGAATATGGTTGGTCTTGATCCCAATGTTGGTGTCTCTAAAATCATGCTTCACATTCCTTTTGTTTTCATCATGAGTTTCATGGAATACCTTGTCACGATTAGGAAGCATTTTCTTTAGCAACTTTGTCAAACCATATTTCAAACCTTCCATGTATAATTTTAAACCATCCATGTCCCATTTTATTTCTACTTTTAATTACTTCATTATCACTTCCATTCATCTTTGGTTTCTCTTTGTGGGAGTGAAATTTTTGCACTTGGTCCCATAATTATGATATATCATGTTGCATTTAGTCCTCTTCATGCGTCATAATAGAGATTTATAAGGCCTTAATGGGTGTATAATTTTTTTATTTGGGTGGAATTTTGGAACCAAATAATGATATCCATGTTTTTCTATACCCTTTGAATCACTTCAAACTGTTTTTCCAAACAAAAGTTATGCAAATTTTGAAATACACACCTTTTAAGAGCTTGATTTTGGACTTGTAGATGTAGCTAACCTTGAAAATGTTGAATATTTGTTATTTCGGCCTCCCAAGGTCTAAAATTTCTTCTAGATGTAATTATCCATGTCTTCTTTCCAACACCATAGTTCTGACCAAGGTTGGATTCTTCAAGGTAAGGTTATTCCAAAGCTCCCACAATGACTTGATTTTGGACTAGTTCAGTAGAGAAAACTTGTATGGGATGCCACATGTTACTGTTTCCACCTTTGACCCTCAAATGCATACTAGAAAAACTAAATTATGTGAAATTTCATCCACTTTTTATAGATTTCAAATATGATCCTCAAAGTGAAATTTATGACAATTTTCCTTGAGACACTCGTTTGAGACTGAATTGTGGAATGCGCAGAAACCTTAAATTCCTTGGATCATATCTTTCAAAATATAGAGAAATAAGCTTTGAAATTGTAATCAGATTTTAATCAATATATTTTCTCCACGTGGTAGAAATTTTGTCTTTTGAATATTCACAAACAAACAAAAATTGTCACAAAAATTCCACAATGATCTATTTGAAGGAACAAAACCCTAGGATCAAGAGCTCTGATACCAAATTTTATGTATCCAGATCAAAATAAAATAGAAACATAGGAAAATATAGATCAAAGACTAAATAATAAGCCACTTTGAGGGGGCAATCTCCCTTTACATCACATAAATGAAAAATTATTGGATGATTCAAATGACAAGGCCTCCTTGGTATATATATGAGTCTAAAGGGTCAAAACATAATTATGGCCTACATAACAATAATGACATAAAGACACAAAAATAAAAATAATGGCCTTCTATGGGGTGCAAAAATGACAATACAAGGGATACACTAGTGTTATAAGGACCTAACAATGGCCATCTTAGAAAATCTATCAATGACCACAACCACATATTCATTACCATGTTTGGTAGAAGGAAGGCAAAACATATAGTCTATGGAGACGATTCCCAAGGCTAGCTAGGAGTAGGAAGAGGGGTGTACAAGCCTCCCTTCTTAATGATTGGCTTAACAATAGAAAAAAACACAGGATCCTATACATTTTCCAAAATTGTGTCAATGTGTTGGCCAATTAAAATACTTCTACAGTACTACCATTTTCTTCTCCACACCAAAGTGCCATGCTACCCGATTGTAATGTGCCTCTCAAATTAGCTTGGAAAACTCACATGAAGGAAAACAAAGGTGTCCCAAGTAGCACAACAATTCATCTTGGAGGTCGAAGTCTAGAAATTTTTTTCCATCCATCAACATCTAGTATGTGGTGGCAAATTTTGGATCAACATTATATAAGTGCAGCCATCTATAGCTCTCTCACCCACAAGAGCTGAGAACTATTCCCAGTGCCACAACCAAGGGTCAGATGAGGAAGTCTATGATGCGATTGGTTCTAACCTTATTGTATTTAATGTTAAGATGGATTTTTTGTAGATATGTGTGCCATTTCTAATGGTGATCATCCTACAACCTCCCCTATATTTTCATAACTTGAAGAGGTTGGTGATCCATGTGAATGATTGTTTCCTTCACTATAATATAATGTTTCCATTTTTGGCAATCCTGCATGATAAAACACATTTCCTTATCATAGGTGGGGTAATTTCGAACAATATCAAAGAGCTTCTCATTTTGATAGGCCATGGGATGCCCTTGCTGAGTGAGGAATGCACCTATAGAATAAGAGGAGGCACTTGTATCAATATAAAATTGTTGTTATAGGTCTGGGAAGGTGAGGAATGGTGCAAATAAAAAGTAGTGTTTAAGTTCAATAAATTCCTTCCGTTATGACTCAAACTAAAAAGAAATTTTCTTTTCCTCCACCCTTGGTAACTTGACTTAAGGGCTAATTGATATTAGAGAACCCCAACATGAATCTTTGATAAAAAGTGGCAAGGCCCAAGAAGATACAAAGCTATGTTAGAGTTGTAGGGGCTAGCCAATCCCAAATGACTTGGATCTTAGATAGATCCACATGCATGCCTTTCTCAACAATTATGTATCCCAGATATTACACGTGGTCCGTGTCAAAGGAACATTTATCTAGGTTGGCACATATCTTGTGCTACTGAAGGGTTTAAAGGAACTATCGAATATGTTGGAAGTGCTCTGCCTAAATATTGTTGAAGATGATGATATCATCTAGATATACAACCATGAACAAGTTAGTGAAAGGTTGCAATATGTCATCCATTAGCTTGATAAAATTTTTACTTGAATTTGGTCTTCCATACATCCATGGGTTCTTTTGGAACTTGGTGAAAGATGGAATTAAAATCAATATTGTTGAAACACTTAACCCCCTTGAGCTTGTCAAGAAGGTCATTAATCTGTGGGATTGGATATTTTTTTCTTGACTATGTTTTTTTTCAATTCTTGATAATCAATGCAGAGTCTTCAAGTCCCATCTTCTTCTATACGAGTATAATTGGGTTCCCACATGGCAAGGAACTTGGTCGAATGTGCCATTTTTGTAGAAACGCCTAAATTGGTTGCTTGATTTCCTCATTTTCTAGAAGAGAATGGTAGTAGATTGGTCCATTAGGTAGAGGTGCACGAAGGGTCATATTTATTGAATGCTTCACCTCACAGCGCAAAGGTACCCACATGGGTGAGGAGAAGATGTCCCTATACTATTCCACGACCTTATCCACTTGCTTCTGCTGCATGGAGGAGCCCTTTCTAGAGGGCATGGATGTGGACACAATCTTCCCCTTACTTTGAGAGCAAATCAGGAATAAAAACAAATTCTCAGTTTGGGAGATGATCTTACTGCATTGCTTAGGCAAAGACCAAATAAATGGTGGTAAGCAGGATTTCCTCCAGTATCTTATATATTTTTCTTCCCAAATTGAATAATAAAAGTACAAGGTCTGGACTTGTACACAACATGATTTTTCCACAAGTATGTTTGGACTAATACACAAACTTCAAGGGGCGCAACATCACATAATACCTGGTTCGTGAAAGGCTTGGTGTTGTAGGGTAGGCAACACTACTGGCTGACAGAGATATTGCTCTTCGTGGAGCCACCTGATGGTGTGGTTTTGTTGGCAAGCCCAAATGCTTAATGAACTATGATAATATGAGGCTCCATTAACTCCCACTATCGACAATGAACTATAATGGAGCACCCTTTACCCACATCTATCAGTAGAAGAGGCGCTCATCCTCCTCTAGATCTTTAAGCTCACTTTTCTTGACCTTGGTGGTGGAAACAATGGGGTTAGGTTCAACATCAATAATTTTTTCCCCTTGTTAGGTTCTAGTTCAGAGTTGGAAGATGTGCATGACTTTGAATATTTCAGCTTAGATACCAGCGACTGCTTTGTGTGACATTCATTTTTTTTGTGAGTGGGGATCTTGTGGAACTCACACCACTTTCATGTGTCTTTCTTTGTCTTCCCATTGCTATTATTTTATTTCAGCTTCAACGGATTGTCCCAGGTCATTCCACCTTGTCTCTATCCTTTTTTTATGATTTGGGGTTCCATTTCCTTGCTTCAGATTCATCGATTCAAAGTCTCTCTTCTTTTGTTTAAATTTATGCTCGATATTAACATCATATCCGTATTCTACACTAAGCAAGGAGATATCTAGGAACTCCATTTTTTCTTGGATTTATTTGTGCATACAATCACAATACTTGAGCACCAAATGTTGTTAAGAGTCCTTGATACCCAGCTTCATGTAAAGGGTATCAATTATATTCATGAATTTTGGCACTTATTGGTCCCTTTCTTGCCATAATGTAGTCCATTTTATGTACTTGTCTCCATAGCTCCAAACAAGGTAACATTGTTCCTTAACAACCTCTCAGAAACATTCCCAAGAGGGTGTGACTGAAAATAGTGAGGATTTCTCCTTGGCCCTTTGCCCGCAGTAAGTTTCCCAACATTCCTTGACATAGGGGCAACCTTGAGGAGCAAAAAGGTAATATTTTCATTGTCCGAAAAATTATGGACAAAGAAATATCCTTCTAGTAGATTTAACCTTTTTTCTAGAACATATGTGTCTATCTAGCCTTAAAAAATAGGAATGTCAAAATTAACTTGTACCTTAAAGGGGGTGGTGCCTCCGAAGTGATTGTTGGATGAAGATGTGTCACCCTTTGGTATCTGTTGAAGGATTTGGGAAAATTATCCAAAATCTCGTTCGTTTGTCACTCGAGGGCTTCTTTAATTAATAATTTGATAGGAACTCCTCCTCCTCTGTCTTTCTTTTCTTCCACCAAGGGAGGTCGTCATGGTTGGAAAGGATGATTTTGCAAGGGCTTAACCAGTTTGAGTCCCAACTCCTTATACCCCGACCTCGATGGGGACATGTATAGAAAAACAGAGAAAGAGTAGGCCGCTTTGATACCACTTATATAGATTTATGAAGGAATGAAATGAAATGCAAATTTAAAATAGAAACAAAAAGATACAATGAAATAGAAATTCTATTAATAAATAACAAGTCTTGAAAATTGTTTACATGTAGAATGAAAGCAAACTAGCTCGAGCAATGGTTGATTATCTTTGAGAAGAGATGTGATGGCTACATGTCTTTTGTATTGTGTTACAATGAGGCTCAAAGGTCTTTTTATCATGAAGAAACAATGATAAACCCCAAACATCCAAAAACCTAAACCTAGGAGATGAAGCGCCAAAAGTTATGGGTCCCAATGGGGTTTAGTTCGAATGTCAACTTCTTGGGGTCATAACTTTGGCATATGATCTCCGTTTGGCATGCATGATAACCCATTAGAAATTTATATCCAAGGACAACAAATTTTGTTGCATCATGTTTTCTTATTTCCCTAAAAACTCCATTTAAGGCCTCAAAATGGCTTTGGAAGTTGAGGACCTGAAAACTACTGAAATAGGAAATTGTGCTGAAAAATAGGAAACTAATAGGAAGAAGTGTGGGGGTCCAAGTGGAATAGTTGAGTGGCCACCAATATCCATCTGGATCAATGTGGTTTTCTTGACTACTTTTAATTCAACCCACTTGGTCAAATAATTAGAGCACATAATGATGCACTTCTTCTTTCATGATGGAGACACAATAGGTGCAAGAAGTCCATAGCCCATTTGTGAAAGGGATCTAATAATACTTGTACCATTAATGGAATTTCATTTATTTTGGTGGGATTTCCAGTCCTCTCACATTCATCAAAATGGGAGTATATTGATGAGCATATTTCTAGAGGGTAGGCAAAAAATAACCAACCTACAAGATCTTGTAAGTGGTTCTATTAACTTAAAAATTTCCCTCTACCTAGCCCATCATGGAAGGCTTCTAATATATCATGTAATTCATCTTCTCTCACACATCGAAGAATTTGATCACATCCCAATTTGAACAAGAAACTTTCCACCCATGTGTAGGAGGAGCTTTGTCTGGTGATCTTGCATCACTCCCTATAGGATAGATGATGATGAAACTTCATAATAGTCATAAAATTGGAAATGTTAGAAAACCAAGGAGTATATGAAAATACAAAAAAGAGATTCTCATCAAGAAAATGATCATGCACTATCCCTTCATTTGTAGAAACTTTTAGTCTCGACAAGAAATATGCAACAGCATTTTGCTTCCCGAGATTGTCAACTATTGTTAGATCAAATTATTGTAATAACAATATCCATATGATAATTCTAGCGTTAGCATTGGGTTTATTCATTAAATACTTAATAGAATCATGATCACTGTGCACAAAAACTTCTTAGCTAGTAACATAATGATTAAGTTTACTAAGAGCATGAATAATAACAAGAAATTCCTTCTTAGTTACTATACAGATCAATTCTATACTTGATAATTTTTTGCTATTAAAATAAATAGCATAAGGGATTTTATCTTGTTGTTGGCAAAGCTCTACCCCTATTTTCCTTATCGAAAGAATTAATGTGAATGTGAAAATGCAAGGTCCAATGAGGACCTTTTAAGATAAGTTCTTATGTGAGTTTTTCCTTGATACACTCAAACGCTTCTTGACATTTGGGTGACCAACAAAAATATAAAGCCTTAACCAATAAAGAGAATAAAGGAGAATCAATGTTATTTACGTCCTTAATGTACCTCTTATAATACCTTGCATGGCAAAGGAAACTTCTTACATTCTTTTGTTCTTGAGGAATAGGAAGGTGTCTAATGATGCTCACCTTATTTGGATCTACTTCACTTCCTTTTAGGGATAGGTAATGTACTAAGAAAATCTATTCACTCATAATAAGATGACATTTTTCATGACTCAATGAGAGATTCATTTCTCCACATCTTTAAAGAACCTTGTTAAGGTTGGTGAGAGCTTCCAAAAAGGCATTTCCATAAGGTGTAAAGCCATCCATATAAATCTCCATACTGTCATGAATAAGATATGATACTATGCTAACCACAACCCTTTGAAATGTGGCACGGGAATAACATAAGCTAAAGGGAATAATTTATAATAAAATGTTCCCTGAAGACAAATAAAAGTAGTTTTATCTTGATCTTTAGTATTGATCTATATTTGATGATACCTACTAAACACATCCAAAAATGTAAGGAACATTTTCCTTACTAAAACATCTAAGATTTGGTCAATTAAAAAAGATAAAAACGGTCATTTCTAATTAATTTATTTAACTCATTTTAATCCACACATATTCTCCATTTACCATATTCTCCATTTACCATTTTTTTTAAATAACAATAACTAATAGTAATACCTATTTCTTGTAAAAAAAAATTGGATGGATAAACCCAACATCTAGAAGCGTTTGTAATTCCTTTTTGACAATGTATTTCAGTCAAAAAAATAACGATCTCGAAACCCAAAAAACTAGGGGATTTCCTTAAATGATGGGTTGTCCATTTGGAGTCATGGTGATTTGGAAAAACCCCACTTTATAATAAATTTGATGACATTTCAACAAATGTTTAAACACTTGTTGCCGTGATAGTAATTTTTTAAATTTTCAGCATCATTTATAAACATTCTTTTTTGAAAAAGAGATATATCTTCCGTGGAATAATTAATTTGGGATAGGAATAAATCGTGAATGATCCAAATATGGCCAAAATAAATTTGTTATTCACTGGGCGATTTGCACTTTCTTGGTGGACTTTTCCCGATCCAATATGGAGTAAATCCATGATCCAAAGAATAGTTGTGGTGCTATTTCCAAATGATTATTAAGGTTCAGCTGATGAGGATCAACAACGATTATAAATAGTGGACCCCCTCCCCCTGTATGCTCAGCCCGTAATAGAGGGTAGGGGTCCGCTATTGATTGTTTTCCCTAATTAGCGTTTTCATACATTGAGCAATATATTGTCATCGGGCTTTTCTTTCACTACCGAAGTGATTCACATTGTTTGCTTGACACCTTCGAAGCCGAAAACGGTCGGTTATCTTTGGAAGGTTATTTCTGATGTATTTCGCTTCTGAGTTTGAATTTGTTTTTACATGATCAATGCTGTCGAGATGGTCAACGTTCTCTCCTCCATGTTCCAATAAATGGGGAAAAGTAGCAGGGCTAGTGGTGGACAGATGACAATGTGGATACAGGAAAGCACTAATATGATCAGATATTTCATCATGAAAGTTGATGGCACTCCTGACATGTATGGATGCTTCGTTGGAGTTATCATCGACAACCCCACAGAGTCTGGATGCAACATAACTGTGAGCCCGGCTGAGCCTCTTAGTCTAAGCTTCAGGATTTTCGATTGGGAAGGCTTGCATGGTGTGCTACTCAGACAGAGAGGCAATGGCATCACTCCTCTATCCCTATAACAACTTTAGCTTTCACTACAATACTCTCAGCATATTTATGCCTATGAACTCTACATCGCAGGGCTCTGTCCACGATGCTCTAGAAAAGGTTTTATAATTCAAGGGATCTAATATAGGTGGAGGAAATACTGCCTAAGCCTTCCAAATGACCACAAGGTGGAGGAAATACTAAGTGCCTTCAAAATAACCACCAACAAAGAAGATAAATTGTCCACTCATCTTACTTTTTCCAGTACATCATGCTTCTTCCTCTTCTTGTTAGCATATCATTGGCATCCCCGCCATTTATTTATGCTCATGCTCTCTATATACATTGTAGTAGCAGGTATATTGCTGCATAACATATATATTCATAGATGAATGACATATATCCCTTATGGGGAGGACAAGGGATCTACTTTATGGATATAAGGGTAATTCCTAAGATTAACAAGTGTAGTTTCAGTGAAAGTTCCAGGGAAAACAAAGACAAGATTAGGAAATCTAGAAGTGAGTTATATTCGCATGGTGTTATAGTAGTCATGCTAGATTTTAGACCAATTCATCAACCTTCATGCTATAGAAGTGATTCCCTATAAATCTTATAGATCGTGCACAATAATCTTTGCAACTAGTTTTGAATAAGCTGTGAATTTTGATTAGCAGGAGATGACTTGATGAATTTTTGGAATGCAATATATTGTTAATGTCTTTTTTCAAAGTTTTTACAGTGACTCAACAATTTTATTGCTTTGGAAGGCTTATTGATGAATTTTTCGGAGCCTTAGTATTGTTTGAAAGTCTTTTATTCCTGGGCTATCTTTCACTGCTTCATTATGGTAATCAAGCAGATCTTCACTGGGGCAAGAAGTCCATGATACTGAGAGGATATGTGATATATTATTTGCTATCTTCAGTGATTCATAATTAAATCCAGTTTGAGTTGGGACACTATAGGTTCTGTTATGGTTCTGCTTCCAAGGGATATGGCTGGAGTTTCAAAGAGAATGTTTGCAGAGAAAATTGCTGAATTTACAAAGAGTGAAATCACAGGTTTTTTGGTTTCGTGACAACCTACTACCATTGGTAATTAGAAGATTGAATTTGAAAAGAAAAATATTTAATGGTCAAAAAATTAAAATCCTCTTTCTCAATACAATTTGTTACCACTACAAGCCAAAGCAAAGATGCACCAAGCATCTATTTGTGTGATCATAACTTGAAGAGTTTGGAAAATAAATAGTTGATTTCTAAGTCTGGAGATTACATGTATACGAATAATTAATTTTTCCTGCAAAACATTTGAGAACACATCTACAGAAAAGTGAAGAATAAAGGCCACTAATGGTTAGAACACATGTCTTTGAACAATAACATGGGTGTGTATCCTCTTGGAATAAGATTAAGGCCAGTCTTAGACCTAGTGTCAGTGAGTAATTTGTAACTGGTTATTTTGTGTTGACTTTCTTGATTGATAACCTGACACAAAATCATATCATTTAACAGGGGTTAGTAGTTGCAATTGTCGATATCCTCTTAGGACTTTTATTTCAAAATGGAATGTTACAGGGAAGAAGAGATTAAGATTCTATGACTATTATGCAGACTTTTATTTCAAAAAGGAATGTTACATAGAAGAAAAGATTAAGATTCTATGACTATTATGCTATATTTGGAGCAGTTGAGGCAACAATCTAAGATGGTAGAAGAATAATCGTTTACTCTTACTTGGACATTTTATCATTTTATTAACCTAATTATTTTCCAGGAAATTGGATGAGACTATCTTACACTGTAAACTATTTTTGGAAATTTCAACTCGTCAAAAACAATTACCAAGCATTTAGTAAATACAGACTAGAAGATTTTTTATTATATGACAGATAGTGAGGTAGGTGTCAAAACTTACCTTCTGTGCTGGGTAGTTAATAGAATTTTAGGAATAATTAAAAAACAACTTTAGATCAACAAGCAGTAAATTAAGTTCCAGATTTGAGGGAACAAAATCAACGATCAAAGGATCAATTTTTAGATTTGAAGGCAAATAATTTTTCATTAATTCCATATATCCAGCGACAAATCAAAGATTATCAAAGATTTTCATTTATTGTTTAATTTATTAATAGAATTGTTTGCAAGAAGATTGTGGTAGTTAGCTCATCATATCTTTCTATATATTTTTTAATTTTTGTTGTAAAATGGTTGGCTTTGGGGAACCCAAAGACCTGTATTTTTTGTAAAGCGTGGTATTTTCAGAGTTCAATAAAAGGCTTTTAGTTTTAATTTATGATAGACTTTGTTCATTGTTTAAGTGATTTCTTACACTACATAATATTGTCCTCATGCATGTATAATCATGTAAGATTATATAAGATTGTGTGGATAACCGGAAAGGTTAGGCTAAGGATTAGCCTCTCTAAAATCTCTTAGAAAAATTATTTTCAATATTGTGTTAGACTAAATGAACTATTTGTTTGTATTAGTCACTATGAAATTTTCATAGCCTTATGTACAATTCCTTCATGTACTCTTGTTAAGCTACTGAAGGATCTTCTCTACTCCTAATCTTATCAGCTAACATAAGTATTTAGTCTGATTATAAGTGTTAGCTAACAGTTTCTTAAGTTTTTTTCCCACATATTTTAAGCTTTGTTACTCTGTTATGGTTGAATGTCAATTAGATCGGAAAGGGAGGGTTTTATTTGTTTAAGTAGGGAATTGAAACCATATGAAAGACCTCTAAATATGGCCACTATGCTTAAAATTCTATTGATCATTGCCATGAATAGTCATTAGCCTCGTAACATTTGAGGGAGACCCCTATGGTTCAAGTGCTAGCTTGAACCTAAAGTAGGTTGAGTTGATGATGCAGGAGCATATGGACACCTCAATGAAAGAAAATTAGAGAAAGAGGACAGGTGGACAACCATATGGACAGCCAGGCCAATCTTGAACAAGATTCGGTTAATGAACTAATTTTAGTTGAAAAAACCAGTTAAAACTGAATGTATGTGTAATAAGAAGTGAAGGATTCATGGGTGAATCAAGAAGCGAGAAGGAGAAGAGAAAACCCTAAGCGTGAGAAAGAGGGAAAAATGTAATTGTCGGAGAAATCTTGATTAAGGCTGAAATGCCTTAAAATTGTAATCTGAGTTTGTACATAATAGAAAAAAGTGTTTTCTGTGAACTTGTGTCTTTATATGTTTTTGTTGTTTCTCGTTTTCTTTTCTGCTAAAAATGAAAGTGTGAATGCCACAGAATAGGAATTTCGGTATGCAGGGTTTTAAGTAGAGTTTTGTGAATAATTGAGGGTTGAATCCTGATAGTATATTAAGAAGAGTTAAATTACTTGCAATTATAGAGAAGGAGGGCATGAGGAGAGCTGCCTCCAAATTGTGTTAAAGCTTTGATACATTCACCATGGACAGCGCTATAGAGAGTACAATCGGTCGATGATGTGGAGAACCAGCTTTGGAAAGCGTTGTCCCGAGCGTTTAGAGTGTTTTCATTTTCGGGTATTTCTGTTTACAGTTGTCATGATGTTGAGAAAGGTCTCGTTTCAGAGGTGCGACACCTTTCATTCCTTGCATGGGTTTGTGGCGAGTGAGAAGCTAAGGGCGTGTGGATGTGATTGGATTTTCATTAATATATCCACAGGCTCTCAGAAACATTCCACTGATATATATCAGAAACGTATTTTTAATCCTTCATGGCATGGCGTTTGAAGTAAGATGCCTCATTGTGAGAGGTGTAGCTGTAAGAAAGTCGAATGGCTGTTGTTGGCGTTGCTGGAGTGTCGTGTATACGGGTTTGTTGGGTTCAACAACAGCTGGAGCGTGGATGGACTAGGCGTGTTTTTGCTCAGAAAAAGCGGCAGCAAGAATCCGTAGTTGAAGCAACAACGTTTTGCATCGAAGTTTTTTCCGTTGGGCTGAGTTGAAGCTTGGTAGGAAGCACAGCCCCTCGCGTAGAATTTTCTCATGGATTTTTTAGGCAAAGAAAAGCTATTTGACGTGATGTGAAACTGCGTTAAGATAATGAGGACCGAGGGCATCATGTCCATGGAAATCATTTCCTCTATGTTTAGGAATTATATGTAGGTCGGTAAGATTGAGGAGGCGAGGATGACATTCGATGTGCTGGAGCAGTATGGATGCTGGTCCATGTGCTGAAACAATATGGATGCTCGAAGGTTGTCTTCATGCTAAATTGTTTTCTCAGATTGTTGGAAAGATTAAAGATTCACTGGAGAAGCTATTCTGAAAGGCTTCGTGGGCCCATAACCCACAGGCCCCAAGATCAGACTTGTAATAATTTTGGAAACGAAGAGACCCAAAATTCGTTTTCATCAAGGGGGTCTTTTCGTTTTCATCAAAGTGGTATCAGAGCGGGAAAAGATTTCCTGTATAGAGGAGTTTTTGCATTCGAAGAAAGAAGAGGTACAGTTTGTTGAAGATTTGTAAGTTTGTAGTTTTTTTTAATTTATTTTGTGAAGGTGAGAAGATTGCAACAAACCTAGAGCAGGAGTGCTCAATTGGTTCGAGAAGAAAGAACCGCGGAGATGTTGAGAGGACTAAGCTCAAGAGAGAAGCTTGGTAGGGCATCTGGTAGCAGGGAGGACTTGCTATGGCAGAGGTTTGGTTGCAGCTCACAGAAGGCAGTTCCACTGAAGAAGTGAAACAGTGGGTAGAATTGCTAATGACAAGAAAACGCATATGACCAGGAGGTCATAATTTTGTACCTCGGGAGCATATGACCAGGAGGTCATAATTTTTTGTACCTCGGGAGTTCTGATGCAGGAGCATCTGGACACCTCAATGAAAGAAAATTAGAGAAAGAGGACAGGTGGACAACCATATGGACAGCCAGGCCAATCTTGAACAAGATTCGGTTAATGAACTAATTTTAGTTGAAAAAACCAGTTAAAACTGAATGCATGTGTAATAAGAAGTGAAGGATTCATGGGTGAATCAAGAAGCGAGAAGGAGAAGAGAAAACCCTGAGCATGAGAAAGAGGGAAAAATGTAATTGTCAAAGAAATCTTGATTAAGGCTGAAATGCCTTAAAATTGTAATCTGAGTTTGTACATAATAGAAAAAAGTGTTTTCTGTGAACTTGTGTCTTTATATGTTTTTGTTGCTTCTCGTTTTCTTTTCTGCTAAAAATGAAAGTGTGAATGCCACAGAATAGGCATTTTGGTATGCAGGGTTTTAAGTAGAGTTTTGTGAATAATTGAGGGTTGAATCCTAATAGTATATTAAGAAGAGTTAAATTACTTGCAATTATAGAGAAGGAGGGCATGAGGAGAGCTGCCTCCAAATTGTGTTAAAGCTTTGATACATTCACCATGGACAGCGCTACAGAGAGTACAATCGGTCGATGATGTGGAGAACCAGCTTTGGAAAGCGTTGTCCCCAGCGTTTAAAGTGTTTTCATTTTCGGGTATTTCTGTTTGCAGTTGTCATGATGTTGATAAAGGTCTCGTTTCAGAGGTGCAACACCTTTCATTCCCTGCATGGGTTTGCGGTGAGTGAGAAGCTAAGGGCGTGTTGATGTGGTTAGATTTTCATTAATATATCCATAGGCTCTCAAAAACATTCCACTGATATATATCAGAAACATATTTTTAATCCTTCATGGCATGGCGTTCGAAGTAAGATTCCTCATTCTGAGAGGTGTAGCTGTAAGAAAGTCGAATGGCTGTTGTTGGCGGTGCTGGAGTGTCGTGTATACGGGTTTGTTGGGTTCAACAGCAGCTGGAGCGTGGATGGACTAGGCGTGTTTTTGCTCAGAAAAAGCGGCAACAAGAATCCGCAGTTGAAGCAACAGCGTTTTGCATCGAAGTTTTTTTCCGTTGGGCTGAGTTGAAGCTTGGTAGGAAGCACAGCCCCTCGCGTAGAATTTTCTCATGGATTTTTTAGGCAAAGAAAAGCTATTTGACATGATGTGAAACTGCGTTAAGATAATGAGGACCGAGGGCATCATGTCCATGGAAATCATTTCCTCTATGTTTAGGAATTATATGTAGGTCGGTAAGATTGAGGAGGCGAGGATGACATTCGATGTGCTGGAGCAGTATGGATGCTGGTCCATGTGCTGGAATAGTATGGATGCTCGAAGGTTTTCGTCATGCTAAACTGTTTTCTCAGATTGTTGGAAAGATTAAAGATTCACTGGAGAAGCTATTATGAAAGGCTTCGTGGGCCAATAACCCACAGGCCCCAAGATCGGACTTGTAATAATTTTGGAAACGAAGAGACCCAGAATTCGTCTTCATCAAGGGGGTCTTTTTGTTTTCATCAGTTGATTTCTTGGCACAACTTTCAACCAATAAAATGTCTTCAAGAAATAGATACAACATTTGCTACCATTATCGGGGTATGCAATAACAATGAGATCTTTCCCTAGGAGAATGATAATTTATTATATCTATGCTTTAATGGTAAAAAAATATTAGACATGAGATAATAGTTTCATTCTTTCACCTGGCATCTCCACTTTGTTTTCCTAACGATTCCACAAGTTGCAAATTCCCCTGGTTCGAGATGTCAGAAGCATGTATTTCTATGTTACCTCAAGCTCACTGATGATTACACTCAACAATATATCTTTCCTCCTCATAGAAATAATCATAAATCTCATATTTCTATAGGGGATGGTTTCAAAGTTCTTCAACAAAGTATGTTTCAACAGTATATTGCTTTGCAACTGTAAGTAGAAGTTTCTCATGGAATTTTTTCTTCATCTTGTATATCCGCAACTGTAAATATAATTTTCTCATGGAATTTTTTCTTCATCTTGTATATCCTTTTCTTATTTTCAACTGCATGCAAGGTGGTATTTCAGATAATCCACTCCTCACATGGTTACATTGGAAATTTGATTACACTTGATAGTGTAGAATTTTAGTTCATTGGGTATGGTGTGTAGTTGAATAAGTTTGTTTTCTAAGCATTCACTGTGTCATAGATCAATTTTTTTTTTTGTTTAAGCAATTTTGGTTTGCAGTATATGGATTGTTTCAGTTTGAGTAGGTTACAACTATTAATTTTTCTTAGGTATATATCGTTATTTTCTTTGATAATTGAATTTATTCATTAACACATTAAGTTCACCACATAACATCATAACATTATTCATATTTACATAATTATTCAACAACATATGTAACTATATCATCATTATCATCATCAATGCATCATAACATAAAGGAACAGTAGAAGAAACACATTCACACATAGAGACCCCAGGATTGGTCGAAGACTAGAGAAAATCCCACTATGGGTAAAACCCTTTCAAATTATTATTATTATTAGATTTTCATTGAATGATTCAGAAAAAGGGAGTACAATGATTCATATCTCCATCCATACAACTATCTAGCAAAAACAACTGCACAATATACATGAAATGAACCCAATAATTCTTATACTCAAAATTTTGATTCTAAAGCTTATAATGAATTGTCCCTGTCTACGGTCATCTGTTGAATATTGTAGTCACTGAATGAAATATTCAGACAACTAAAATTTCATCATTTAGATCTCAGTTACATGGAGGAGGCACCATGCATGTGATTGGGAAGGTTATAATTGCTCCCTGGAGCCTATAAGCCAACGACTGCATTCTGCAACTAAGACTTAGAAACCCTAAATGTGAGTAGCATGGAGGATGAGTTGTGTGTGCGACTAAGATGCTTTGATCACACGGATGAGCTAGCTAGCGAGTGGCTATGGTAAATTTCTTCATGTGTCATGCATGCACCTGAGACCCAAAACTCTAAAACAAAGATGTGAGCTTCAGACCCTCCAATTTCGTCATCAAGTGAACCTATTTCTCCACAGACATGCCTCAGGCCTATGCGAGCCAAAAACCAATAAAGAGAATAGAAGAATGTCTCATGGTGATGTCCAAATGAGGTTTAGATCACTTGTATTTGTAGCCTTCCTAGGGTGTCCAATTTTTTTTAGGTCCAACCTTATCAAATATGCACATGTGGGATTTCTTCATAAGTACACTTTCCCTTATCTGATTTGAGTGATATTTAGGTCGATTTTCGTACTCTCAAAAAGAGGAATTTAATGCAATAATTATCTCTGTCACGTGAGCTTGCAAAAGTTGAATTTGATCGTAGTTGCATATTTTAACATTGTCTCTCAACTAGGGAGAATTCCACTTGCATCACGTCATGTGTATCCTATCAACAAATCATATCCAATCTCAAGTATCTCATCATTATGTATTGTCACTGATCATCTCAATTCATATCTTGCTTTCTCATCTCTTGATTGTTCCTAGTCATATGTTGAACAATCTCGAATCTAAAATAAGAATAATTTGTCATCAGAGAGGAGCATAAGCTACCACCCTCTATTCATTGGGGAGGTATTGATACAACCTGGAATATCTGCCAGCAGGGATCACAATGCTACCACTGGTGGGCTCCAATATTGCAGCAATAATGTTGCAACTCCTGGAACTCCCTTCTTTACTTTTATCAACCCGGTAGTTTGTAACAAACTTGGAAGCAACGGTGTTGTATGCACAAGTACTAGCTCTTGCCGCAGCTGTCACTTGGTCAGCTAGCACAAGTCCACTAGGAGCTTAAGCCAAATTCTATGAGCTCTTAGAAGAATCTTTTTAATTGATGGATGAGATCCAACTCGAAGGAAGCTAATCTATTTGCGAAAAGAGATTGAAAAACTGAAGGAAAGCACAAACTCTAGCAAACCCTAATTCTACCAGCTAGTCCTACCGATGCAAAGAAGAGAATGAAAACTACTGAAAGAGATGCCATTACTTCTATGAAGGTAAAATACATGTGTCTAGACTACCTCTATTTGAATAAAACATCTTTTTATATTTTTGATTAAGTCGTCAGTTTCATCATGCATATGCTTTCGGTGTTCTTGACTATGCAGGGGTGGATCAAGGAGGAGAAATGCTTCGAAGATGTCGGGAAGGTTCAGAGAGGGTCTAAGGAGTCCCTAACACCCTTCGAGAGAGTTTCACAAAGTTTGGCTATCAAGAAACCTCATTTGTGAGCTTCTACAGGAAGTCGGCAGGGGTTCTATACGATGTTCAGGAATTTCTACAGGATGTTCAGAAATTTCTACATGATGTTTAAAAATTGGATTTTAGAGGATGGGTGGGTGAGGGAAGATGCATGAATGGATATGGAGGTAGGATAGGGGTCTGAAGTGGCCCAGGGACTGGTGGATGGAGTGGTGAGAAGGTGTAAAAGGCTAAATTGGCTCAAAGAAGGCTGAAACAATGATTGCACAAAAAGGTAGGGTTACGTGGGCAAGAGGACAGATGTGAGATGAGGAACCTAGCTAGGAGATGGAATAGATGGCTCTGATGAAGCTTAGGTGGATGAAAGAGTGGTAGAGATGCCCTGCACTGTGTAAATTCAACTGAATCAACAAAGTCTTGCAAGTAATCAAAGTCCTAGCCAATCTAATCTAACTAACAATAAAGTGAACGAACAATAGCTTTATTTGAAAGAGAACCATATATATCAACTATAAAATGAAACATTTCAGAGATCTAAATGCATAACCAACTTCTGCAAATGGAAACAATACACTAAGGATTGCATGGTAAAGCAAACTAGTGTTTTTGTTTGCGACAACACGGTTACTTCAATTCCAGCCCCTGATCTAATAAGGAAGAGGTGAAACCAAAAGTGTTGTTGACCCTTTTCTGGAGCTTTTCTTCCCCGTTATTATCCTACCAATCTACTCTAAACATCTGAAGCAATTCTATTCATAAACAGTGACCTAGTTAATCAACAAAACGAAATATGCCTAAGAGAAATACGTTTGCAAATGCATAAAAGGAAAACAACGATGCATAAAGGAAAGATAAAAGTACATAAAGGAGGCCCTAGGCTCTCAGGTTGGGCCCAACCCTGAGAGCTACGGCTCCTATAGAAAACTCAGAGTTAATATAAAATCCAACTTCTTATCATTATCAAAAAATAGTCATCAGTGAAAAGTTATGCCAAAGTGGCTACAAGAGAACAAGCTAAAGCTGAAAGCACTGTAGTGCAAAAATATGCAATGGTTTCAAAAGTCCCTTACGAAGGCTGAGGCCTTATCATTTATACACCATTAGGGCCCTAGCTGGCCTCCTAAATCTATGGGACTTGGTTGTCCAAACTGTTAGTAGACTGTCCCTTTTCCAAAATCTGCTTGACTGCCTTCAAGATCCATTTTTGGTGGCCTTTGAGCTCGGAGTTTAGGGGTGAAGATCCCGAGGAAGGGATATTTGATGTCATAGACAACCCCCTACGAATCCTCACCTCAAGCTTGGCTGTCATCTAGCCCATGATTGCTCGGTTTTGCTCCAACATGTGTCAAAAAACTTGAAATAAGCACGTGTTAGCCACCTAGGACGAGTGACCACCCTTATTCGTACAAATGACATAAACATACTAAAAAATAATGCATAAGCTATGAAAAATGAAGGACTGAACAAGGATAATTAGGCAAAATGAGCCCAATAAGTTACCCAATTTGGGGCTCATCATCACCCCCATGCTAAAAGGGTTGCTCTTCCTCTGAGCAACTAGTCCAGCTCCTCGTCCTTAATTTCTTTGATCGCCTCCCTCACATCCCAGGCTTCTGAAGTAGTATCCTCTTCACTGTCATGGAATCCGGCCTTCCTTTCCACCTCTTCCCACTGCTTATGCTCTTCTTCCTCTATGCCTCCTTCTAACAATCCCAAAAGCAAAGGTGGACTTAACTTGAGGCCTATCCAGCTGGCCTGGAGGTTTTGCATAGTCTTTTTGTAGAGAGGCACTCGTGCCAAGGCCTCCCTCATTCTAGTTGGAGTGTGGTATTCCCTAATTTTGAGGCTGTGCAATGTGTTCCACCTACGGGTGCAAGCATGAATACAATTGTCCCTGAATAGTCGCTCCATATCCTCGAAGTGTGCTATGGCCTGAGCCTGTCGATCCATGTACTCTAACAGAGCCTAAGAGTTGGTTGCTAGGTGCTGGTGGGCGGATATCAATGCTGTGGGGTCCCCTGGCTCTGCTCTAATCAGCAGTGGTCCCTGTAGTTCTCGGTCCATGACATTTTTTACCTCTGTCACTCTCTTTTCTTCGTGGTTTAACCATGAGGTCATTGCCATCAGCTGCATGTCCCCTACTGCTGTGTTGGGGTCCCACGAGGTTATGTTTGGAAGGGCCAAATTATGAAGTTAGAACTCTGATAGCTTAGCCTTGTCTTCCGATGAACTGCTGTTACATAAATCCATGAACTGCTGGGAGTTTTGGATTTGGGAGATACCCCTCTGTGCCAACGTGTTGATTTGGAATTGCAGCCACTAATCCCTGAGGCATAGGCCATAGGATTTGGTCGGCTACCTACATTGCACAACTTCCATTGCCCAACTGGCCATGCAAGCCAGTTGTGCCTCCTTTTCTTGCATCTACTATTTTAGAGATTGTATCTCTAGGCCTGCTTGCAATTCCCTTTCCTGTAGTTGTCGGTTTAGTTCCTCAAGATCAGCTTGCATTCCTTCTTTTCCCTGAGGCTCTTCTGTGGTGTCCTTGGTTGTTGTGTCCTCTTCTTTCCTTTGTCCTTGTAGCTGTAGTTGCTATCTAAGTAGCTCATTCTCTTCTCGAAGCTTGGCCTGTTGTGAGCTTTCCACATGTCGTACTCTTGCAAACTCTCTTTGGGTCTCCTTGAGCTTCTCCTCTAGAGGGCCTATATCTGCCACCCCCTTGGATTTAGCAATCTTCATCCAAGTGTGGGTCTGTACTCTTTCTTCCTCTAGTGCTAGAAAAAGTGACACTGTGAATTTTTGAGGAATGATTTTTCCGGCCTCTAAGAAGTTATAATAAGAGCCCAGGCTAGGCTGGGGGCTTGGTTCCATAATGGTGTCAGTCTTCTCCTCCTCCTGTGATGACTTGGCTGCTCTTTCCTCCTTCTGTTCAGTCTCTTTCAGCCTAGCCAGAGTTTCCTATAGAGCAGCCTCGGCATCTTGTAGAGAGACCTCCGAGTTCAATTTCTCCATCCTTTCCTTCCATGTGGATGTCTCTGGGCTCCCCCGCTCATAAGTGATGGATGCCTTGGAGGGGGACCTCTCCTTTGGTGTGGTAGGGGTATCTATAGTTGTGATTGACTCTTTTGATGGAAGCTGGGGTCTACCAGTCTTAATCCTCACACTCCTTCTTTCTTTAAAATACAGAGGAGTCTCCCTCTTTCACTTTTCCTTCTGCTTGGGAGATGTGCTTAGGGTGGCCAGCACAGCTATTGCCTCCCTAGCTAGAATCTCAGTCGATTTCTCCTTCTGCTGTCCTTTCTTTAGACTTCCTATAGAAAGTCCTGTAGTGGCTGGTTTCTGGCTTCCTATAGAAGCAGTTTTTAGACTTCCTGTAGAAATGGCCTTCTGGCTTCCTATAGAACCAGATGGCACTATTTTAGCCTACTTGGCTGAGGGTGCTTTTTCCTTTAGATTGGCTGAGGCTACCTTAGGGGTGCCTTCACTAGCTTGGACTTTCTCAGTCCTTTCTGCCCTGCTCTATAGTCTTTTCTCCCTTGGTGTTTGTGACATTTTACCACCCACTGTTTTGGCCTCAGTAGCTTGGCCTTTTTCTTGTGTCTCTTTCTGTTATTTCTTTGCTGGTTTTCCCAGGGTTTCTTGACCTTTAGCTTCCTTTTCTGCCTCAGTGTGCTCCTTCTCCTCGCTGCTGGAGGAAGTGAGCTCCTCGGCCAAAATTCGGATGTCATCATCCTTAGACATATTTCGAAAAATTTCCCAAGAGAGAGGGACGGTGTAAGTATGGAGTGTGTCCTCCACAAGGAGCTTGATAAACCCATGATGGGCCAGTTGGTCTAGTGTCCCTTCCCTCAGCTTTGTGGCACACTTAATCAAGGATTGTAGGAGGAAGTAGGGAATGCTCAATTTTTGTTCTGAGGGCAGATCCATTTGGTGCCTGAAATCTGTTAGAAAACAGAAATGATAACCATATATGATGCTGAATCGCCCCTCACACGTAATATACTTCATAATTTGGAGGTTGACTTCACTCGAAAATGGTTGTAGGCTGGTTCTTCGGACCCCATTCTTGTCCTCTGAAAATTGTTCTTCTAGCAAGAAGAACTCCTTTTATCCTTTTGACCCAATTTTCTCTCCTCCTTATCCCAGGGTACCCCCATCAATAGATCAGTGACTCTGCTAATGACCTGTGGGGTGAGTCTGAGGGTCAATCCTCTGAAGTTGACAGTGGCTAGTGTCTTTGATTTTGGCTTTAGGGACCTTAGAAATTCTTCTATAATTTCATCATTGTGACGTTGAAGTTTGTCACAGAATGTCATCCAGTGTGCACGGGAAAATAAGTCTACCACCTCAAGGGTTTCTCGAAGTTTCATGGAGTCCGAGGGTTCCTTTCTGATGAACCCTCCTAGCACGGTGAAAAAGACTCTGTTTTTGCTTGTGCTTTGAGCAGAAAGGGAATTCTAGGTGTGTTTCCTTCTCAGAGAGTAAAAACGGTATCTGCAGGCCTCTTCATATCAATTCCTCTGTTTTGAAACTTGACTACTCGTGTACAGAAGGATGACTCGGGATTTCTCTAAACAGAGTGCAAATCTATGTTTCCAACATACACACAATCATATAAAATTCACAGTTTTTCCACCGGTTAGCCTTGACAGTGTCTCAATTTTTCTACAGGAGGAATTTAACTCAGGACTCGTGGAGAAAATCTTGGACGCAAACCACGAAGACAATTTCATGCAACGATAAGTAAACTGCTTTTGGATTCACAGACAGACTTTCTTTTAAATTTTTTTCTCTACCCCAGCACTGTCGAATTCACCACCTTTTGAACTATTTTGCATGGGAATGGTATGTTCGGGCCTACCTCTATAAGGATTGCCACCCTTGACGTGAACAGTCCAAGATCCTTCGTAATGTTGCATTTCCTGTAGTGCACCTTCCTGTAGAAAGCTTTCCCGG
The DNA here is from genome assembly GCA_000404065.3 of Pinus taeda. Classification (NCBI taxonomy): domain Eukaryota; kingdom Viridiplantae; phylum Streptophyta; class Pinopsida; order Pinales; family Pinaceae; genus Pinus; species Pinus taeda. Next base: position 45,001 of record APFE031730791.1, on the reverse strand, counting down.
CTTCTGGAGGACGTTATAGTGGTTCTGGACAAGTCTGAGCTGCGAAAGGACGTTGGAACAGACCGAGAAGCTCAGGATAACAACTTGCAGAGGAGGAGGATGCGTACTCAGCTGCAAAATGGTTGTAAGTGCGAATGACAGCAGTTCACCATGAGTTATTTGACCAACCGATTTTGAATTGCTGTGAAATAATGGCACAATGGTGAGCTATCCCAGCCGATATGTTGGCCGACGTCACAACCATCATTCCTCGATGTGTCTATGACCACCGAATCCTTTCCTCTGCATTCACCATCGCCATTTTTGTCACACTGTCGAGTCTCCCCGACTGGACACTTCCCACATGTCAACTACCCGTCTTTTCGGCATAGCCAAGCTTATTCAGATCCTACAAGGTCGTCTGACTGGCTTTGGGTGGCCAGTTGAATGGCCACCAAACTTGTTCAATCCGCCCATTCTCACAGTCATGCAAATTTTAGAGTATAGTTCATGTAATTTGACGAAATAAGGTTAGGCACTTACCTGTGCGGCCGTGGACGGTTTTTTTCAGGCTTCGGGACCAGGAATGTTGGATTTGCTTGTTGTTGCTTCATGCACGGGTGTTGTAGCTCCTCTTCCATTGGCTGATGCTGGATACAAGACCTCGAGACCAAACTCTCTGGTGGTGAATGTTGCATGCACTGGCTCCGTTCGATGTGAGTTGCTGGTGTTTCCATGGTATGTGCTCCAGCCGGATCAGCTGCTACAGGATTCCTGTAGGACATCCTGTAGTTGTTTCTCCTCCTAGGGTGCATGTTGAAATAAACAAAGTTGCGTTCATGGATGAAGGGTCCTGAGGTTTCCTTGACAGGTAAAGTGTGCGAGCCTCTGCATGCTTTATTTTTCACTTGATAAAACAAATTTTTATCTGAGAAAACAAGGTTCTGGTATGATTGTGTAGGTATATTCAACCAGATGTTGGCAATGGTGGTGAAAGGAGATGAAACAAGTGGAGGATGGAAGAAAAGAGTGGTTGCATGCCTTCTCAACAGACTTCAAGCTTCAAATCCCTCTCCATAATCGACTCTGGCTTGCCCAAAGGCTCGACAGGATGTTTCCTATAGAAATGCAAAACTTCCTGTAGAAAGTCCTGTAGCTTCCTGTAGAAGGTTGAACCACGACCAGATTGTGCCCGAATCCTAAAAAAGTGAGTGTTCATGGAGGGAGTGTATGTGAGGATGCCTGGTAACTTGGTAGGGACCCCTGTCCTTGTGTTGGGAGGCCTCCTTTCTGCATTGTGTTCCTGCAACCTGTAACAATTTCCAGGGATTAAACTTGTTTTTTTTTCTCTGTTTCTTCCTTCTTTTTCTTTTTCTGTTTCTTTTTCTCTTTTTCATTTTCTATTTTTTTATCTTTTTTTTTTTTTAAAGAGACAACAGGGGTGCCTCAATGAGGTTTTCACCCCTACTATCTACCCTGGGCACCTCAGAGAGGTTTTCGCCCAAGGGTCTTTTTATTCAAATTCGTTTTTCAAAGAGACAACAGGGGCGCCTCAATGAGGTTTTCACCCCTACCATCTACCTTGGGCACCTCAGAGAGGTTTTCACCCAAGGATCTTTTTTATTGTATATTTTTTTTTCTTTTTTTTGATATGATGATGCTCAAGGTGTGGCCAAACACAGAGGCGGAACCCTTCTCTATTACCAGCACTGATTTTTCCACAGTTTCGATGAACTCTTGCCTCAAAAGAGGTTTCCTGTAGATCTTTAGTCGATGCCCATTGACGAGCATGGGGATGGCTTCTTCATCAATGGTCCAGATAAGGATGGAACCATTTTCATTGCACTTCTCCACTGCATATGGTCCTAGCCATCTTGTTCGCAACTTCCCACTGAAATCCTTATGTCTGGAATCATACAACAACACCCAATCTCTTGCTTGGAATTGTTTTCATTAAGGTACCGGTCATGCCATATATTCCTCTGAAGTTGAACCACTTCTGAGTGGAGGAGGGCCTGCATTCAGTGTTCATCTAACCCATTTAGCTGCAATAACCTTTCTCGTTGAGCATGGCTGAGATCTAGGTCTAGCTGAGCTGCCATCGTCAATGTGTTGTACTTGAACTCGATTGACAACAAAGCTCTCTTCCCATAGACCAGCTCATAAGGTGTGAAACTGGTTGTGGTCTTCCAAGTGGTGTTGTAGGCCCAAGTGGCCTCAACCGGGCGATCTGCCCAATCCTTTCTGCTGTTGCTCACCACCTTAGTCAAAATCCCTACTAATGCTCTATTAATGACTTCCACCTGCCCATTTGCTTGAGGATGATAGGGGGTGGAATTCTTATGCTTGATCTTGTGATGAGAAAGCAAGTCTTCAATTAAGTTGGAGGTGAACTGGCTTCCTTGATCGATTACTAACTCTCTTGGGTAGCCAAATTTGTAGAAGATGTTTTCTCTTAAAAAATCAACCACCTTTTCTTCTGTCGATGCTTTGATTGCCTTGGTTTCTGCCCACTTTTTCAGATAGTCTGTGCACACAATGATGTAAGACATTTGCCTTGAAGGAGGGTTGATAGGACCCACAAAATCCATACCCCACTTCTGAAATGGCTCAAGGGTCACTTGAGGTTGGAGAGGCATTTCGTCCCTTGGAGTTGGTTTCCCCATCCTCTGGTATCGGTCACATTGGCTGATATATCTTCTAACATCTTAATGAAGAGTGGGCCAATAGTAGCCTGCCTATAGAATTTTGAAGGCAATCCTCTTGGCTGCAAAATGTCCTCCATAGGGCCCATCGTGATAGGATAAGAGGATGTCAAAAACTTCCTCCTCCTTAACACAATGCCTTAAGATCTGATCGGGGCCAAGTTTGAATAGGTTACCCCCGATCCAAGTGAATGAAGCACTCTTCCTCACAATTCTGCTCTTCTCCTTTGAGGATAGATACGGAGGGAACTGTGCTGAGATCAAGTAGTTTTTTATATCAGTAAACCACAGAGAGAGTACTGAGATAGCAAACAGATGTTCATCTGGCATCTGGTCATCCACAGTTCCTTCTTCACCTGCAGGCAAATCCAATCTAGACAAGAAGTTAGCAACAACATTTTCTTTACCTGGTTTTTCAACGATAGTCAAATCAAACTGCTACAACAAGAGTAACCATCTAATAATACGAGCATTCACATCAGGCTTATTCATTAAATATCTAATTGCAGCATGGTTAGTATGTACAAATGTTTGATAGCCAGTGATGTAGTTTTAGAACTTGTTCAAGGAATGGACCACGGCTAGGAACTCCTTCTTAGTTACAGTATAATTCATTTCTGCCTTGGATAAGTTTTTGATGAAAAAGTATATGACATATGGAAGTTTTTCCTCAACTTGTCCTAAGGCTGCCCCTATGGCTTTGTTCGAGGCATCAATGTGGATGTAGAAAGGTAGGGCCCAGTTTGGGCCTCTCAAAATTGGGCGGACACTAACTTAACCTTCAACTCATTCAGAGCCCTCTGACAGTCATCAGTCCATTTGAACTCAACATCTTTTCCTAAGAGGCCAAACAATGGCGAGGCTAGCTTACTGAAGTCTTTAATGAATCTTCTATAATATCCCACTAAGCCTAGGAAACTTCAGACATCTCTTACCTTCTGAGGAGGTGGAACCTTTTTGATGATAGCAATTTTATTAGGATCCACCTGTAATCCTTGGAGAGAAATGGTATGACCTAACACGATCCCTTCAGTCATCAGGAATTCACACTTTTCAGGGCTGAGGGACAGGTTCATCTCAATGCACTTACTTAAAACTTTTCCCAGGTTGGATACGGCTTCTTGGAAGCTATACCCATAAGGAGTAGAGTCATCCATATAGATTTCCACTGAATCATGAACTAGCTTGGCAAAGATGCTCAGTACAGCTCTCTGGAAAGTGGCAGGGGCATTGCATAGCCCAAAGGGAAGAACTCGGTAGGCAAAGGTACCTCATGGACAAGTGAAGGTGGTCCTATCTTGGTCCTTTGGGCTGATTTGGATCTGATTATACCCGCTGAACCCATCTAGGAAAGAGAAAAACTCCTTTCCTGCCAGTCCATCCAACACTTGATCTATGAAAGGCAAAGGGAAGTGGTCTTTCTTGGTGGCTTTGTTCAGTTCTCTGTAGTCCACATAGATTCTCCACTTCCTATTTTTCTTGGGTACCAACACCAGAGGGGAAACCCATTCGCTGTCCGAGATGGGGTAGATGAATCCTACATCCAACAATTTTTGCACTTCTTCTTTAACAATGTCCTTAAGGGCTGGATTCATCCTCCTCTGAGGTTGCCTGACTGGTTTATAGTCCTCTTTAATGTAAATATGATGGGTATAGACTGAGGGATGGATTCCTTTCATTTCCTTGTAGCTCCAGGCAAAAGCCTCCAAATGGCGAGTCAAGAGGTTACATAGCTCCTTTTCCGAGAGGCGCTGATCTTTAAAGTTCTTTTAGGGCCAAACTCCACATTCTTAACTCTGGGAGTGGTCGGATCAGTCACACATAGGTCCACTAAAGCAGTGGCTTGGGTATCTTCCACCAACTCTTCCAAGGATAGTGCACCCGGGGGGGGGGATTTTGGATTAAGTTCTCAATCAAATCATCCTTGGTTTGAGGACCTTCCATGGTGGCCTCCACTATGCATAGGCCTCCACTATGCATAATGGTGCAGAGTAGACCTCATCCTCATCTCCTTCTTCCAACCAGAGGGGTAAGTCATGTTCTAGCAGAGGTTGGGCAGGAGGGTATAGGACCAGTTATTTGGACATAGGCCCATTTTTTATGGTCATGCTTCCTGCTCGACAGCTGATCTAAGCATCCGCAGTAGCTAGCTAAGGCCTTCCCAAGATGAGGGGATATCCAGTGAGTTTTGCCTTTGGCTGAAGGACCAAGAAGTCCGCAGGGTACTCCCAGGAGTCAACAGAGACCAAGACATCTTCCACGGTCCCTTCGGGAGTCACAGTGGAGCGGTATGCCAATTGCAGTACTGTCGAGGTCTTCCTTAAGGAACTCTGAAGGTTGAGCTTAAGCATGGTGTCCCTGGTCATCACATTAATGGTGCCCCGTAGATCAATCAAGGTGTGGGGTATGATGGTGCCATTGATGTGAACATCAACTATAGGGCTCCCAGGGTCCAAATACTTTGGATAGATTACTTTCCCCGACATAAGCTCGGACAGTTGTCCTATGACATTGATAATTGAGGCATCTCTCTTTCACCTGCCTAGGTGCCTGAAACACTTCTCCTTAATCAATTTGTTGTATATCAGTACATCTTTTATAGCCTGGAGAAGCGGTATTTTCACACACAACTGCTTGAGTTCTCCCAGAAGCTTAGTCTCTTCTGGATTGGGTTGTGTGGTCGTTCAGGAAAGGGTGGAATGGATTGGGGTTCACTTTCATGTTTCTCTTCCTCCTCCTCTAGGGGAGGAGGTTGGCACTCTGGGAGGGGAGGAGGTTGGCGCTCTTCCTCCACAACATAGGTAGGGCATGTTGTCTCCCCAGTATATACCTACTGGGCCTGTCTATTGTTGGGGTTCGGGTTCAGTTGAGCAGGCATCTGGGGTTGTCTTGGAGGAGCAGGAGGTAATGGTTGTGGTTAAGCCGTTGGTGGAGGAAAAATGGTGGGTGGAGTGTTATACTGGGGCCTCCACCCCAATTGAGGTGCATTCCACTGAGGTTGTGGCTGGGCATGAGAGTTAAATGAATGAGGAGGAGGTTGAGTATGGTATGGAGATGGATAAGACCACAGAGGAGGTGCGGACCAGGAAGGATGAGTATGGGGGCCCCGAGAAAGTATATGAGCGGATTGGTTGGGGTTATAATAATCTTGGGATGTCCCTTGCATCCCCTGTTGGTAAGGTCTAGGTCCATGTGGCCTCCTTTGGTTGAGGAAGTAGAGAGGCTCAGTAGCCACCTCAGTCCCTAGGTACATGGCTTTAAATCTAGGCAAGGTAGGGCATCGGTTGGTGGGGTGGTCTTCCTCACAAATGAAACATACCTCTACTGAGTGCAATGGGCACTCATTCTTGGGATTCTTCCTCATGCATCTAGGAGAAAATATGGCCAAAGCCCTCTCAGCTTCCTCTTTCTTTTGCTAAATTCAGAAGGTATCAAGTTGCATGGAAATAGTCTGTCTCATCTCACTCTTGAGGTCTTCCATCTTGTTAGAAAACTCATGCTTGGAGAAGGTGGTACTAGCTGAAATTGGATTCCCCATACCTCTCTTCCGGGCCGCCCTAGAATGGTTTCTAAACATGGTCTTTATGTCATCATAAGGTAGTTGGTAGATGTCCCCTCCAGCCAGCATGTTAAGGGTGTCCAGAAGGTCTTCAGGGACTCCTCGGAGAAGAACCAGCTTCAGAGATTCCGGGTCAAGTGTGCACATGGCCCGTTTATATCTAAGTTGGAACCTTTCCTCGTAATCTTCTAAAGACTCATCGATTCCCATAGTCATCCGAAAGACTTATCCCTTGGTTTCCTTGGACCTACAACAGTCCCAGTATTTGGCATTAAAAACTTGTTGCATCTGAGCCCAAGTGGTGATACTGTTTCCAGGTAACCCCATAAACTAGCGTAATGCTGCGTCCTTGAGGGTAGAGGGAAAGAGTTTCAACTTTTGTTCGTCCTCAACATAGTCGTAAGTTCGACAAATGACAAAAAACTCAAACAAGAAGGTATCAGGGTCTTTAATAGTCAATCCATGGAAGTGAGGTAAAGTGGAGGGACTTATGTTTTTCATTTTCATGTCTCCATTGGTCTCTCAGATAGGAAAGGCACCTTCTATTCTCTCATCTTCTCTTCTACCGTTTCAGTTGTCAGCCATGGCTTCAGATGGAGTGTTCTCTAACTCTTCTTCTGTTATAGGGTCTTCATATATCTCAGGAGGTTCACCTATAGGTTCTTCTGGCTCACTGTCACCAGAGAATAGAGAAGGTTGACTCAGTGATGTGGTGGGGATGTTGGGTAAGAATTTGTCGGTTTTATCTCTGTTCCTACGAGACATGAAATGGAAAGACTTTTTTTTTTTTTTTTTTTTTTTTTTTTTTTTTTTTTTTTTCTGGTACCTGTAAAATTAAAATAGATTGAACTGCAACTAACTATCTTGCCGAAATGAAAAGGCAGAATTGAAATGAAAGCAGGAAATGACTAATCTAATTTGCAGAATTGAAATTGCGGAATTGAAATGCTAAGCTACGTTTCTAGAATTGAAATTACGGAATTGAAATGCTAAGCTATGCTTATAGAATTGAAATGCTAATCTACACTTGTAGAATTGAAATTGCGGAATTGAAATGCTAATCTATGAAAGTAGGAAATGTCTACTCTACTTTTGCGAAAATGAAATTGCAAAATGGAAATGAAATAAACTACTTAGCAGAAGGTTGTAGGAGAAAATGGAAGAAAAGCAACAATCACCAATACTCTCACGCTTCCCCAGCAACGACGCCAAAAATATGGTGGGCTCCAGTATTGCAGCAATAATGCTGCAACCCCTGGGACTCCCTTCTTTACTTTTATTAACCCGGTAGTTCGTAACAAACTTGGAAGCGATGGTGCTATATGCACAAGTACTAGCTCTTGCTGCAGCTGTCACTTGGACAGCTGGCACAAGTACATTAGGAGCTTAAGCCAACTTATATGAGCTCTTAGAAGAAGCTTTTTAATTGATGGATGAGAGCTAACTCGAAGGAAGCTAATCTATTTGCGAAAAGAGATTGAAAAACTGAAGGAAAGCGCAAAACCTAGCAAACCCTAATTCTAACAGCGAGTCCTACTGATGCAAAGAAGAGAATGCAAATTACTGAAAGAGATGCCATTACTTCTATGAAGGTAAAATACATGTGTCTAGACTACCTCTATCTGAAGAAAACATCCTTTTGTATTTTTTATTAAGTCGTCAGTTTCATCATGCATATGCTTTTGCTGTTCTTGACTGTGCAGGGGTGGATCAAGGAGGAGAAATGCTTGGAAGAGGTCGAGAAGGTTCAGAGAGGGTCTAAGGAGTCCCTAACACCCTTTGAGAGAGTTTCACAAAGTTTGGCTATCAAGAAATCTCATTTGTGAGCTTCTACAAGAAGTCTGCAGGGGTTCTACAGGATGTTCAGGAATTTCTACAGGATGTTCATAAATTTCTACAAGATGTTTAAAAATTGAATTTTAGAGGATGGGTGAGTGAGGGAAGATGAATGAATGGATATGGAGATAGGATCGGGGTTTGAAGTGACCCAAGGACTGGTGGATGGAGTGGTGAGAAGGTGTAGAAAGCTGAATTGGCTCAAAGAAGGCTAAAACAATGATTGCACAAAAAGGTAGGGTTACGTGGACAAGAGGATAGATGTGAGATGAGGAACCTTGCTAGGAGATGGAAGAGATGGCTCTTGTGAAGCTTAGGTGGATGAAAGAGTGGTAGAGATGCCCTGCACTGTGTACATTCAACTGAATCAACAAATTCTTGCAAGTAATCAAAGTCCTAGCTAATCTAATATAACTAACAATAAAGTGAATGAACAACAGCTTTATTTGAAAGAGAACCATATATATCAACTATACAATGAAACATTTCAGAGATCTAAACACATAACCAACTTCTGCAAATGGAAACAATACACTAAGGATTGCATGGTAAAGCAAACTAGCGTTTTTGTTTGGGACAACACGGTTACTTCAATTCCAGCCCCTGATCCAATAAGGAAGAGGTGAAACCAAAAGTGTTGTTGATCCTTTTCTGGAGCTTTTCTTCCTTGTTATTATCCTACCAATCTATTCTAAACATCTGAAGCAGTTCTATTCATAAACAATGACCTAGTTAATCAACACAACTAAATCTTCCTAACAGAAATACATTTGCAAATGCATAAAAGGAAAACAACGATGCATAAAGGAAAGATAAAAGTACATAAAGGAGGCCCTAGGCTCTCAGGTTGGGCCCAACCCTGAGAGCTACAGCTCCTATAGAAAACTCAGAGTTGATATAAAATCGGACTGCTTATCATTATCAAAAAATAGTCATCAGTCAAAAGTTATGCCAAAATAGCTACAAGAGAACAAGCTAAAGCTGACAGCACTGTAGTGCAAAAATATGCAATGGTTTCAAAAGTCCCTTACGAAGGCTGAAGCCTTATCATTTATACACCACGAGGGCCCTAGTTGGCCTCCTAAATCTATGGGATTTGGTTGTCCAAACTATTAGTAGACAGTCCCTTTTCCAAAATCTGCTTGGCTTCCTTCAAGATCCGTTTTTGGTGGCCTTTGAGCTCGGAGTTTGGGGGTGAAGATCTGGAGGAAGGACTATTTAATGTCATAGACAACCCCCCTACGAATCCTCACCTCAAGCTTGGCTGTCATCTAGCCCATGTTTGCTCGGTTTTGCTCCAACATGTGTCAAAAAACCTAAAATAAGCACGTGTTAGCCACGTAGTACGAGTGAGCACCATTATTCATACAAATGACATAAATATACTAAAAAATAATGCATAAGTTATGAAAAATGAAGGATTGAACAAGGAATGAACAAGGATATTTAGGCAAAATGAGCCCAATAAGTTACCCAATTTGGGGCTCATCAACCACCTAAGAAACATTAGCATAGAGCCAAATATATGACCCTTATGATCATTAGAAAGCATATTATCAGGGATCACATCTCAACCTGGAACCACATCAGGGAGCATATCTCAACTAGAAATCTCATGGGGAGCTAAACATCTACGAACCCATATTGATAAATAGGTGATATAATGGAGCTACTTCTCAACCCATCCTATTGCCTACCGATATTACCAACAATGAGCCTTAAGAGTCATGTGGTAGAACACCTACATCATAATCTAAGCTTGGGTGAGATACCCAACTTACCAAAAGGTAAGGATCACATGCCCCCAAGCCTCCTCAACCTGTTGGCCAAATGGGGAGGGACAATTCTAACAAGCCCAACTTGTGGGTATGACGCCAGCTGGGGTATACTCTACAAAGAATAAGATAGATGAGCTACTACTCCAACCCTATGGGTAAAATATAAGGGTGATACCCTATTGTCTAGAAATCCCTCAACCCTAGGAGCCCTCTATCTCAATTCCACACCCTGGGATCTCAAACAGGGGGGGGAGAGTTGGCTTAGTGTCCTCGATTAGTGATGCTCTTTGTAGATAAACAATATATCATCATGCTCATATCTGGTAATCAACATGTCTCAATAACATATATGTGTCTTGTTCATACAGGACATCAAATCAAATATCATATTAGAACAATATATATATATATATATATATCACAAAAAGGATACGATAGTCATCCTCCCTCTTAAGGAGGTTCCAATCACAATCCTAAGCTTGTCTTGTAAAAAAACCTTTGTTTTAATATATGAAGGTATCTCAGTCCCAACTATATATGGAATTCTCTACCAATCATATCCTCTCAATATCATCGCAATGTATCCCTATCATATTCATAACTTTCTCAAAATGATTTCCAAAGAGATTCTTCATCCTACCTCATAGCTAGCCATGCTAGCAACCTCGTACTCAACCTTAGTTGTGCTTAAAGATATGGACTTCTCATTCAAAATATCATGCCACATATCATACTAAGGTAGAAACCAAATGCATTTCATCAATAATGATCCCAAACAACATCAATAGATCCTTGCAGTTACATATCATATTATGAATATCTTAGACCAAAAATTGATCATCACATGCAAATATATTAAAGGGTTCTTGAAGGAAACTCAATGTGTATGAAGCAGCTCAATCATGAATTGGTTCAATTTCTATATGGACAGGCATTCAAATGGAATATCAATGGTTCAATCAACTGTCAGTTGCCAAGTCAAGTTAAACAATATCTCTTCACGACTTCTTGAAATTCAATCAAAGTGTCCAAGGATTTATGAATTTCCATTTTCCAAAAATTCTTCAATAGCTTCATGATATAGATTTTCTTTTCAAGATGGCATGATTCTTCATTTCAAACTTCAAAGGCCATATCCCTCAGAGACTCATTACCTGTCAAGAATAGACCATCAACATATAAAACCAAAATAAAAGTCATACCTTGGACCCCCTTTTCAAGTAGAGGTTTGGATTGACACATCTTCTTAGCTTCACTAGGTACATATCAATGTGGACATACCTTGTCTGGAAAATTGGGTCATGGGATATTCTACCTTGTCTATTTAATGTGCTAAGCGAGATCTGCTCATTCACCTTGTCCTAAAAATGAACCACACTGGTTGGTTCGAAACGTGTCGACAAAAGTATCTCTATGTGATTTTTGCTGAAGATTCTTCAAAAATGTGGACATACCCAGCTCGGGGAGCTTGCTTCATATAATGCTTTATGCAACATAACACTTTACCAATCCAATATGCTCAGCCTTACATAAATCAATATTATGCAATCAAATCCACTAAGTTATCTTATCAAATTTTAGAAGGAAGATAAAAAATAATATCAAAATCATCAATACCATTGTATCATTTTTGTTTGGACCAAGTGACAAGTAGAGCTCTCATCCAAATATCAAGTAATGAATTTATCTATTATCATGCCAACAAGTTTTCATTTACCAGGAAAAATCAAACCAAACTTCATCAAGTCATTGTCATGATCATAATATAAATCATTTATGTCACTAGATGCAAATAAATACACCAAGGATAAATCATCCAGGTTCCATCCATTTATTGGAGATTACTTCATACTGAATCACAATTGCTTATACTTCAACCATTGTGCTAAGGACAATGAGGCCAATACAAAATCATTATCAAATACCGATATTAGTCATTAAAAGTTATTATGTCCACATAGCATTGTCATTAAGGAAAATCATTGGTTGTCAAATCAAATCATTAGTCATCAAGTCAAAAACCAAATTTTCTATCAAAGTGAGATCTATAGCCCAAAACATATTTCAACATCAAGTCAAATTTATAAATCATTATCAAGCATCATGTCTAAGTTCTAAAACATCACCAATCATTCAAGCCAACTAAGTCAAGCCAATAGTTCAAATCTCATGAAATTGTTATCATACACTACCATACACTAATCAATGATCAAATTGAAATAGCATACTCATATGCATATTCCAGTCACCTGCAAACATAATTTTAGTCAATACGTTCATATTCTCTATAGTAAGACAGATATTCAAACTTCCATGCTCATAAAACTTTCTGATCACTGCGCCATATTTGTAGGACTATCATACTGTAGGTGCATTCCTAATTTCATGCTTAAGGCTTCATTTTTGTGACCTACAGGCATAGCCAAACCCATAGTCCTTCTTCCATGTGGCTGAGATGCTACAATCACACCCTTAAGCTTGCTTCTATGCAACTAAGACTTAGAGTAAGGGAAAACTCTCTTTTCTCAAATCAGAACTTTGCTACAGACCAACAATATTAGATATATGTCTATTCATGTCCATAAAGCATACTTCAATAGTAAATAATATACACATAATGAAAATGACAATGGTAGTAAGAATCTTATGGAGAGATTCTCCTTCTGAATTGGAATCCACTTCAATCATCTTCATTCATTCTATCATGCATTTGTAGATATGTTAGATCATAAATTCAAACTATATCATATATTTATCATCATCATATCATGTTAGCATCAAATAATTCACCATTACATCATGACATCAATATTTCATCAAGGGTTAGTGTCAAATATCTAATAGGAGTATACTTCAAGAGTCATGATCACAACATTACTTCTTTGTCACATAACTCAATCCATCAAGTCAGGGAATTCACTTTTACCATATGCCATAATTACAAAACACATCAAAACATAACCATGGTAGACAAAAGATCCTGAATATCAACCCCATTGTTATACTTCTATCATCATGGCTACCATGCTTTTCAAAAGAATTATCAATATTGTCAAGTTACCATCTACAAGAATCAAGGTGCTAGCCTTCTTTATGGGATAAAGATATTAAAAATGACATATGTTAGCCAAACATCAAGTATACCACTATATCAAAGATCAATATTAAGTAGCTTCATAGAATCAAGAATTTCATCATGTCTAGAAGTTAAGATACTTCTTTACTACCAAGTGAACTATTTCATTATAAGAAACATGGGTCCAAATCACTTTCATATTCATGAACCATTGTGAAGGATACATTCTCATCATACCTTAGGGCTTACCTTGTCATCAATATTGCAGCTAAAACATAACACCATACATACCTTGTACTGCTTAGATACATGTGTATATTCACAACTAGTATCACTTTATCACCTTTTCATTAGGTGCCTCTTTACTTTTTAATTCCAATGCTAGTTCTTCTATTCTTGCACCATCTATGATCCTCAAGAGGGATCCACTTATCAAAACTCATCAAGAGGTTAGAAGCATTCAAATACTCAAATATACATGCAAGAAGCATAACTAATAATCAAAACAATAATTAGATCCACAAGTCAAAAGTAAATATATAAAGGAGCATCATAAGTCAAAAAGTACTTATCTTCACTGAGAGGCGGTCATCTCCCTCTTAAACTAGCCTTCAAGATCCATCACTATCTATTGTCCATATGACGATATTTACTTCATTATTTCAACCTGTTAACACCCAGGTTGTTCCCTTTGACTCCCAAGGGAATACGGCCGGGGTAACCACTAACCAATCTTTGGATTACAGCTTCTAGCCCAGCTGTGATCAGAGAGGGCTCTCTCTTTAAGGTTTGTCTCTGTTCTATGGAGATTTTAAGCTAGTTATGAAATAAGGGCTTTGATTTATGTTTGGTTGGAAGGATGTCTTTCTGTACTTAAAGTGGAGATCTGCAAATAATGTTAGTCCATTGGGAAATGGAGTCTGTGGCTATTGGTTTCTTGAAATCTTGAGGTCGATACAGCTAGAGTTACAGGGCCGTTTAAATACTTCATGGAACAAACTTGAAAGTATGATGGTGGAATGTGAACAACCAGTGAAAAGAAATGAAGAATTTTCCACTAAGCTGAGGTGTGAGAAAGAGACATATTCCTCAGGAGCAAACTTGAATTCCTGGAAACAATAATCACTGTCAAAGATATAGTGTGAAAGAGTAGCATTTAAGAATTACAACTTCATTACTATAACTGAAGAAAAACATTCACAATAGCTTAGATTGAGTTCAGGGTAATCTGTGATTAAATCCTGGAACTATTCTTTTTCCTTGCTATTAACTGTAAGACACAGGAAACATGAAAGAGATATGAAAGTTAACAAAACACATAACAAAGAGCTATAAGAAAAACTTATTGTGCCATGAAATACGCAGGAATCCTGTAACTTTCAGCTAAACACCACAAAGCATCAATCAACACAGAGCTTTGGAAATTCCATCATCTTTTGTATTACTTCTCTGAGAGTTTACAGTAAAAGAACAATAGAATAGATATCAACAATATCTAACATCCAATGTCCAACCCCTGCTATCTCATGCGAGGGGGAATATATAGAAGTCTCTTATACAAAATATTTTAGGCATTGAGTCATCTGAGAAATAAAATATCTTCATTAACTCGTATAGAAATAGTAGATAAGAAGTTATTACAGCCTTTAATACAACATAAATGCTCTTTACTCCTGTCAGAAGATTTCAACTTTTGGAGCTCACTGAGTCGGTTGAATGCTTTGTTATTACTGCTGAATGACGTGTCTGTGCAGCTCTGTCCTCCTGTAGCTTTTCGGCCCTGTCACCTGTGACTGCCAGTGCTACTATGGTGGCCGAATGGTTTTGCCGAGTTGGCTTAGCCTCTCTCTGCATACGTGCTGATATATCCTTATTTTCCTGTGTATGACAATTTAAATATTTCAAAAGGAAAAAAACATAATTACTGGCTTTGGTTTAGCAGTAATTGTATCAAACTATTCCAGACTTCCTGTGTAGGCAATTGGTGCCTCAAAATTGACTGTATGGTCTCATCTGCCTCTGTGTACTTATAAAAATTGGGAGGCTCATCAAACAAGTGAGTAATTTCATTCATAATGAAGAATAAGCTCTCCACCCTGTTGAAAAGGGTCTGTCCTGATGCTGGCCCTGTTTCTGCTGATGTGCTGGCTGTTTTTGCAATCTAATTAGCAGCAAAGGTGTTGACCCTCTTGGCATATTTTTCATGTGAAAGTAGCCTTCCTGAGGGCTCCATCAAGCTAGGAAGGCCTCTGTTTTGCAATGCCATGAACTTGTCCTGGAATTTATTGATGTCTGCCTACATATCATGGCTTCTTCTTTCTAAGGTCTATACCAGGTTTCTTAATGTCAGGACCCTTTTGACCATTGAAATGGTCTCAGTCCTATTGGCAATTCCCATTTTGATCGGCTGAGAGCTTGTCCTATAGTTAAGCACATTTATCATTCTGGTGGCAATCTCAGGCATGCTGCCTAGAGATGCCCTTGCCCTTTGGATTTCCCTGTGTCCTTTTCCAATGAGCCCCATTTGCTCATGAATGGCCTCAATGTATTCCCACTGGTCTGTGATGGACTGGCCAATATTGGCCCATAGGATTCTTTTGAGCTCAGCTGTTACCTTGTCCAGTGTGAGCTCCTTTTCTAGGTCATTTATTCTCTTTTTGAGAGATTTTCCCTCTCTTTCTCTTTCTGCTACATTTTTCTTGGATTTATCATATTTTTCATTGATCTTGGCCAGAGTTTCTTTGGCTTGATTCAGCTCTGACATTTGGGCCTCCAAGATTTGAATTTCATTTCTCAGCTTCTGCATGTCAAGGCTTTCAGCCTACTCTGTTGTTGGTGCTTAGGTGGAGGGTGCTTCTTGCTGTGTCTGCTGACAGGAAGGGGCAATGGTTTGAGGAGTTTCCTCCGGATTAATTGTTTCTGGAGGAGGTTGTGAAGTTTGTCCTGCCTCTTTTTGCTGCAATGCTGCCTGAAGTGCAGCCTCTGATTCCTCCAGCTTCTCTTGTGTCTGGATGAGCTGTTAGTATAGTGTTACCAACATAGCAGCTGCATCCTTGTCTTGTCTGAGCTGGGCAACCTCTTCAGTTTGGGGATGAAGAGTTGCTAGGATTTTGATCATCTTCTTTAATGCTGCCATATCAGCATCCCTTGGTTTCAGAAGCTCCTGCACTGCTTTGACATCCTTAGGATCATGCCCAAGCTCTATTATGATGTCCTCTAAGGCCTATATCCTGTTGTCCTTTGCTTGAGAGGATGCCCTTTCCAACTCAAGTTGTGCAGTGGTATTATTTAGGCTATTTTGTAGCCTGTAGTTTACCAACGTCTTGTCTGCCAAGGAGGCATACACCATCTCACCGGTTTGTTTGTGTAATTCAATCTGATCCATTGGGTGGATGTCCTTGGCCAGGACCTCAAGGTTGGTCCTGATGTAATCGGCAGCTGACTGTGGTTGCTGCATGGCTGGTGTGAAATGGCTCATGATCATTTTTCCCTCATGTACATCATAGGCAAACATGACTCTTTGCTGGTTAGTGGGCGCCATTTTCAACAAATGATTATACAGTTGCAGCCTTATGGGTTCATTTCTCTTCTTGATATCCTTGAACTGCTGCTTGATGCTCTTTTCCCCTTCCCTCTGTTGGCTTGAGGAGCTAACTTCTCCTCCTGCTTCCCTCTCTTGTTCCTGCTGGAAGGAACTTGCTGAGGCCTCCATGCTAGGCAGGCCCATACCCGAAGTTTGCCCTATTGGCATTTCTTCTTCCGAAAAAGGGTTTAACCTTTGCCTCTTCTCCCCTTGAGTTGTTGATGTAGTGAGGGGAGTCTCTCTGTCCCTTTTCCTGCTTATGTCCTCTCTTTGTGGGGTTTGGAGGACTGAAGTATCAATTCCTGATTCTTGCCTAGGAGGCACCATTTGTGGTGGCTGCCACTCAGTGACCATTGGGGCCTATGCTGTTTGTTCTTTTTGCCCTGGCTGCTCCTTTTCTGGCTGATGTTTCTGTTGTTGTTGCTGAACCTGTGCTTGTTGTACCTGTTCTTTCTCCATCTCTTTTTCCTTGCCTTTGCTGGGAGCTTGATTTGTGGTTTTGACTGCCTCCTGATGTGCTGTGGAGGATGAGGCAGCTGCTCCTACTTGAGGGCTTGGAAGAGAGAATACCTGTGCAGGAAGTTCCAAGTCAGCCATTTTAAGAAGATTTCTTCTTGCTCTCTCATTTAGTTCTTCTTGTGTAATAGGTTCCTCTAGTGTTCCTCTCTTCCATTTTGATTGATTTTCATATTGTTCAATGTCAGGCAACCTTACATGGTCATAACTAGAGAGCCTATATTTGACCCTTCTTAATGATATGGAGTGATTGGGGTCATAAGGTTTCCAGAGGAAACTAGTCTTTAGGCCAAGGCATTCTAGCATTCTGTCAGCTTCTTTCCAACCTTCCTCCCTTTTGTTCAAAACCAGGTGGCCCAATTGGTTTCTCACTTTCAGTTGTGCCTTCTTGCCTTTGCCTGAAAAGTGCTTTACATCAGCATTCCCAAATTGCCTGAAGTATTCAAGGGCAAACAATCTCATGGGCACATACTTGGGCAGTATGTATGGGGGCAACTCACAACCATATATTCTGATAACGGTGTGGTTTTGGTAAAAATACCAATCCCCAATGCTGTACACCTTGGACAGCTGAAGGATCCTCTGCATCTCATCTGTTAGTCTTGGAGGAGGTGAGCTCATGAACAGAGACATGGTTGGGTGGA